>JASPKZ010001789.1:0-69296 GCA_030220185.1 Diploptera punctata
TTAATGTAAACGGAGATGTTTGAAACAAATGAAAACGATAGGTACGCTTCTACTGCTTCTTTTGTTTATCACTGCAACCAGATCATACTATTTATTGCCAAAGGAACGCAATATTGTAAGGACGAGCTTTCTTTAATATGGTAATTATAACACTGATAAATATTTAGTGAAACAGACTCTGATTGGTTGTAAAACAGAAATCATTGAACGTGATTGGTCATTGACTCCCATTTGGGGCATGAGTTAAATAGTCAGTTAAAATGCACTGAATATATTTCACACAGTTCAGTGATTGGAGCAGTCAGTTGTTTATTTTATGTATGCGACACTGCACTTGGGCAAATGCTGCAGTGATATGTAGGTCATGGCTTGACCTTCACATTGAACTGTCTTGTTTTAAATTCACCACATCTGCTATACTTTCCTCATACCGTTACATGCCGAATTCCTGCATAAATACGTATATTATACAACACCACACAGCAATTCCTCTCCGCGTTACATTTTTGTTTCAGTTTTATTTATTTATTTTATATTTACTTATTTCATTTTTCCGATTGTATATTTTAACTTTCATCAGATATATGAGGATAAAGGAGTACAACACAATGGTATTAAAAAGTTGTTGTTTATGCTAATAATATATATATATATATAGTAATATTGTCCACCGCTCTGGTCTCGAGGTAGCGTGCTGCCTTGTCACGTTCGATTCCCGGTCGGGACAGGCTCCTGGGTGAGGTTTTTCTCGGGGTGTTTCCTCACTTGTAAGACAAATGCCAGGAATCTTTAGAGCCCAACGGTCCCCGAAAACCATCCGGCCATCATTATCATCCTTATCATTAACATAATCATCATTAATCGATGGAGAAAGCAACGGGAAGCTACCACACCTACTATTCCCTAGTAAAGCTGCAAAGCATAGCATGAAAAGGCTATAATTGCAGTGAAAGACCTGCCCTCGTTCAGAATTGCTATGGTTGGATAGTAAATATTATCCGATAGCGAGGAGATTCTAAGAGGCAACAGACATATTCTATAGAGTTATACTAAGAAATTAGGGCTGGAATGAACTATTAATAAAACTAAATGTATGGTTACAGTATAAATACATTATATAATGTAATTGGACAGTAGACGACAAATTAGGGAAGTTTTGAAGAGTTGGCTGAATTCAAATACCTAGGAACGATAATTGAAAACAGGAATTAGGTCCAAAAACATTTTAACATAGGCTTAATTAGTCTTTAAATGCATACTATTACGCATTACTGGGACTCTTGTCATCCCAACTTCTCTAAAAAAATTAAACTAAAAATATATAAAACTGTAAAACTGTTTTACTTCAGTTATATTACATGAATACAAAAAAGACTTACTATAAGGGAGGAGAACAGACAACGGAAATTTGAGAACTAAATTCTTAGGAAAATATTTGGACCAAAGAGAGACGAACAGACAGGTGAATAGAGGAAACTATATAGGCCTAACTGTGAACTACATGATATTTATGGGAAACCAGATATAATAAGAACAGTTAAGTCCCGTAGACTGCGATGGGCAGGACATATCTTACGAATAGATGGGGAAATGAAAGAGGATTGTGGAAACGACCAGTAGGTAGGCTAAGATGAAGGAGGTAAATTACACAGGGACGATTGGAAAACATTTGCTCAGGACAGGAATATATGGAGAGTTTAAACAGGACCATACTTAAATGGAATAATTTGAATGATTTAAAACTAAATATAAACAAGAAATCTGAATTCCTTCCAGTAAATTAATTTTAAATTTTAGCCTGTGTACTATTGTTAACTTTCAGCGTATGTATTTTCGTCAAACTGTTAGTACATACATATTTATTTTCATTATTAATTTGTTTAATATGTTTGTAATTTCATTATTCTCGTTACTTTCATTTTTCTCGTTATCTTAATCAGTTTTTTGTTGGTCGTTGGTTGTTTTGACGTCACTTTTTTTATTAACTTACTGTAATGAAGGATGTATTCTATATTGTACTCGGACCAACCGATCTGTGCCCCTATAGCGCCGACATATTCTTGGGGAAGTACACATCTATATTAGTCATTCAAAATATCTCTGCAGGCGGAAGAATTACGAAGCTCTGTTTGTTGTTGCACGTGGCGTCATATAAGGCAGTGTACACTGTCAGCGTCCCATGTCCCATTCCCCTCTGCCCTCTTAGTAGTAGAAGTGTCACGTGTTCTATTCCTGCATAAATACGACTGCAGTGCTCTCCTTCAACAAATGCGCTTACTCCTTAAACGGGTAATACTCACACCATTCCACCGCACCCCCCCCCATTACGTCAAAGAGCAGGGACGTTACAAACTTCCCCCAGTGTCATGGCTCTTGGATATTGAATAATGCAATGTTGGAGTTGAGTTGACAACACTGGAGTGCATGTGCAAGAGAAAGATAGAAAAGAGAGAGATAGGAATGCACGACCGGAAATGATTTTCCGAGGCAGAAAAATAGTAGGCTTTAGTTCTCATATCTTACGGGGGCACAGATCAGTTGGACATACGATACATATTCATAACTAACTCACTGCCCTATCAAACCGTAGGTTCATGGCCGCGGTCATGAACTCTCCATATAACCCTATTCTGAGCTAATGTTTTCTAATCATCCCGTGTGTTATCTACTTCCCTCAAATCATGGTTAATGTTATTCTCCCAGTCATTCTTGGTCTACCAACTGGACGTTTTCCCTCTAGTTTTCGTACAAGAAGCTTCCACGGCCATTTTTCATTCCTCATTCGTGCCAAATGACCTGCCAATCGCAGTCTACGAGACTTAACTATTCTATTATAGCTAGTTTATTTTAAATAATGTATCTCAAGGTTATGTGGGCACGCCCGTCTCGTAAGCGTAGTGGTTACGGCACGAGATACAAGCCGGAGGGTCGAGGGTTCAAGTCCCGTTGGGGTCAGGATTTTTAAACTGACCAAAACCCTCTGGCGGCACTATGGCCCTGGGGTCGACTCAGCCTCTAACTTAAGAGTACCAGACGCTTGTTCTGGGGTAAAGGCGGCCGTGCACGCAGGGCTGACAACCCGGCTGACATAAAGTGCCGATTGTCTAGAAAAAGTGGGAGCCTTAACCTCCTACTACCCCAAGGGCCTCCTGAGGCCTGTTGGGGATCACTTTTACTTTACACTGTATGTAGTATTATCCATTCACCTGTCTGTTCATCTCTCTTTGGTCTAATAATTTCCATAAGAACTTTATTCTCATATACCGGTATTAGTAATCTTTTCTCCTCCGTAAAGCAAGAGTCATGTTTGGCATCAATATAATAATGGGTGTCCCAATAAGAACGCCGGATTTAATAATGCACAAAATAAACATATATTTTGAAAGAAATGACATATATTATACATGAGCACAAAGGGTATACGTTCCGATTTAAATATGGAAAATGGCATCTGACATATGTTCATCACAAGACGCTCTACAGCTAGTGACTCTGTCTATGAAATTTGTGATTACTTTTGCACAGTCTTGCGCTGACACTTTGAATTTCCTGCTTCAGGTCTTGTATGGTTCGGGGATTGTGTTCATAAACCTGTGATTTGATAAACCCCCAAAGAAAAAAGTCACATGACCTTGGTGGCCAGTTTTGGTCACCTCTGCGCGATTCCAGCCTAAGAGCACGAAGCCTTCGAACAGTTTGAGCATAACACACACCATTCTGGCAATGAGTTTTCACAATTAAAACTCATTGTTCAACAGTATAACACTCCATATCCAGTAATTGCAACAAATATAGAAAACAAAAAGTGTAGGTAGAGTGCTGCCAACCTCGTAGTAAAAAAATGGCTGCCAATTCAAATCCGGCGTTCTTATTGGAACACCCTATATAACCGGGAGAGATAAGGAGAATAACAGTTATATTTTCTACACACACACACGACCAGGCCATGGCCTGACAATAGTTCAGTAAATATATGTATACAAAAATGTAGGTAAAATGTTTCGTTTTATGCTTTGGTGGGAAAAATCTCTCAACACAAGTAGAATTTTAAATTGCGAAGGATTTAAACTAGCTTTAAGATGTCAGAATAGTATATTATAATGCTAGGTTGGGAAGTGGATTTTACAGAAGCGAGAAAAATGATAAATCCGAACGATAGTGAGGTTTTTAATTTCCGAGATTCTGCAAAAACACTTCACAAATGCGCGTTGCACATTATATTTCGCACGATGGTGTTTTTGAAATAATAAATAATAGTAAAATAAATAACATCTTTGTTGGAATGATTTGCATCCATTATAAACAACTGACTAACGTGAACAGTCTGCCCATTGTGTATTCGGTAAATGCTGGAAAATGATTTAGTTGAGAGTACAGCAGGTCGTGACACAATCAAGGTATTAAAATGGCGGCAAGTACGAATTTGTGTTTATCCATCCATAGTAATTTGCCCGAAGGGTAGATCCTTCACTGCAATCATAGCATTTCCATGCTATGATTGCAGTTTTACTAGGGAATTGTAGGTGTGGTAGCTTCCTGTTTGCTTTCCACACAGGGGAGTGGAAGGGATGATGATGGTGATGATGGTGATGATGGCCATTTGATTTGTGGGGACCGTTTTTTTTGCCTTAAAGTGGTCCTGACATTTGTCTTACCAGGTGAGAAAAAAAAACCCCGATAAAAAACCCTCACCCAGAGAAAACTGCCCCGAACGGTGAGTGATCGAACCCGGGGCCCCGTTTGCGTGGACAAGCATCACGCTACCTCGAGAACCACAACGGTGGACCTATTGTTTTTATAATTGTTTCAAATAAAGATCGGGTTTTATTTAAGAATGCAATGATTTTGGTTCGTATAATGTATATATCCACTACCTTTTGGAAACATTCTTTTATACACATTGTACATAGTAATACATAAAGGGCAGTGGTTTTACGTCTTGCTCTAGGTAGGTAATTTGTCATATGACAGTTAATTATTTAGTTAGTTCTTTATAGGTTAGCATCCCCGAAATGTAGGAAATTTAACTTTCAATCGTGGTCGCCTTTGCGTTGTAAGTAACGACAAAACGCACTAAACTAACCTCGCTGGCCTTATCGAACCGGTAGTTTACATGTCCGCGCGGACATAAGCTCTCGATTACATCCCTATCCTGATCTCGATGTTTTTCCAATCATTCCTTGTATAATATTACTTCTCCTCCAAAAATGGTGTCAAATTATTCTCCCACCTCTTTCTTGGTCGACCAACTGGGCGTTTTCCCCCCGCTGGTTTTCCTACAAATAATTTTCCATGCAGTCTTTCATTCCCCCATTCGTGCCACATGTCCTGCCCATTTGCAGTCTAACGAGACTTACCTTTTCATATTATGTCTGCGTTCCTATAAAGACCCATGTAGTTCCACTGTTATGTAGCCTTTCTCCATTCACCCGTTCTGTTCATTCTCTCTCGTTTGATCCAATATTTTCATAAGAAACTTTGGTCTCAACATAGTCATCATCTCTTTTTCCTCCCTTAAAGTAAGAGTGCTATGTTTTCCATCACATATAATATATCGTGGTAGAGTAACCATTTAATATATGTTCAGTTAACGTTTTTTGAAAGGAGTTGGGACAATCAAGAGTCCTGTAATGCATAATAGCACGCATTTCCATAATTGAGCCTATGTTTAATTGCTTTGTGCATCTTATTCATATTTGTGATTATTATTCCTAAGTATTTGAATTCAACCACTTCCTCAAAATTTCCCTCATTTGTCATTAGCTGTCGAGTTTCCATTATATAATGTATTTCTGTGTGTGACCATATATTTAGTTTTATTGATATTTACTTCCCAGTCCCAATTTTTTAGTGTTAGTCAAATAGTGTTTTTTAGAGCGTGTGTATTGGCCTTTAGTATCTCCTCGCATTTACCCAAATAGTCCCATATCATCATGCATAATTTAGCAGCTTATTAATACCATTGAGTTGTAGGCCTTTTTCATCCTGTAAAGATTTGATGGCATGCTCTAGTACAAAAATTAAATAGTATAGGAACATAGTTGCAGCTCCTCGCTTCAACCCCTTGTGGATTTCAAAAG
Organism: Diploptera punctata; assembly: GCA_030220185.1. Taxonomy (NCBI): domain Eukaryota; kingdom Metazoa; phylum Arthropoda; class Insecta; order Blattodea; family Blaberidae; genus Diploptera; species Diploptera punctata. The sequence goes on from JASPKZ010001789.1 coordinate 6,081, forward strand.
TATCCAAAAACTGTTTCCCACGCATCCCTATTCTTGTGCCATTTAGACCGGTATTCAAGAACCAAGCTTTACACAAAGAGCTACTATTTTCCATCTCTCTAGGACGTAGAGAGGGCGATAGAGTCGCTCTTTTGCGTAAAACTTGGTTCCTGAATACCGGCCTTAACACATTCGTATAAGTCTAACTAACTTTTTTAGTAATTTCGAACTCCAGCAGGATACTATATAACTTCCTCCATTTTGATTGAATCATATGCCTTTTTTTGAATCTACATATAGTTGATGTACAGAATACCATTATATTCCCATTTACTTTCTCAAATCTTGTCTTACATTAAAAATCTGATCTGTTATAGACATGTTTTCTTTCTTCTAAATCCACATGAATAATTTCCTAGAATGTCATCAATATAGGGAGTAAGTCTGCTTACTAATATATTTATTATAATTTTGGACGAACTACAAAGAATTCTATATAAACTAAATGAAAATCCAAAAAAATACAACATGGAAATATCATCAGAAAAATAAAACAACAATGGCCTTCAAGGGCGCTCATCCAGTTTCGGACAAAGATAATATTAGAAAATAAACCAATAGAACAAGTGGTAACATATAAACTTCCTAGGCTGCGAAAATATCATCACAGCAGACAGAAACAGATATTTTATAGTATGTATACTTCAATTGGGCCTACACATTTTTTTTTTCTTCAGTATTTACCCAAATGTATTTCATCAATTCGACAAATTAATTGTCTGTATCACTTGTCCTTGAGGCAATCCTGCAATGGAGAAAAGTTATATATAATAAAAGAGATATATCAATAACAACTAAATAAGTTTAATTATACATAACAGGAACATTAAAAAGAACTTTGAAAAATGAAGCCAGGGAAAAATCCTATAATGAAGTTATACAAGACAATGGCATTGCCTATTATATTAGTTATGAATCAGAAACATGGACAGTGACAATACAACAGTCTGCCAGAATAACAAGCGGCTGAAATGAAATTCCTCAGACCAATATCGGGAAATCAAAGAACAGACAATAAACATAACACAGAAATAAGACCACTAAAATTAGAGGAATTAACACACAACAAATAGAGAAATACAGAACCAAACTGGAAAGAACACTTGGCTAGGATGACTGAGAATAGAATACCAAAATCATCATACAGCTATTCACCACGAGGAAGAAGAAGTTTGGGAAGAACCAAAGAAAAGATTGAAAGAGAACAGCATTTTGGAGCCCGGAACAGGCTAGTAAATAGCCTAAACCGTGGATGAAGAAGAAGAAGAATATAATTTTGTACGAAGTTGAAAGTAATGAGATGCTCCATGTAGTTGTTGCAATCAGTTTTATCTCCTTTCCTTATAATTTGGTACAATAATAGATCCTTTCCCATTCCATCTGGAAGAGCTTCGTTTTCCCACAATCATACTAAATAAACCGGCGTATCTTGTCCATCAATTTTTCTCTCCCCCTGATTTTTATCAGTTTTCTGCTGGGATCTTAACTGAACCTGACACTATCCTGCAAAAAATGCGATTAACGTACAATCCGCCACTGAAACAGAGTTGAGATTTAGATTGATGCTGGAACGTCACCATGTGCCCCAAAGTATTTTGATTTTATAATTTTATTTTCTACAAACCATCGCTTGTTGGTTCCACACCAAAGCGAGATGATGTAGAGAACAAATATTGTAAAACCACAATTTGCTAAGAATAATACCGACTCATTTCAAGAATCTGATAAAATCTTGTTTTATTTCCAAGTAACAACAACTCCTAGAAGAAAACTAAAACTCCGGTTATTATGTTAACCATGCGGATGTATGAACAACAATGGCATGACTCACATATACCGTTGAAAATCAGTCTAAGGCTTAATATTATAACATAATGCACCAAATAACATCTGCTTTACTTTGTTTCTTCTGGGAAAACCACACATTTGCGACCCTTAGACCACAATATTCTTATCATATTTCCCACATGAAATGTATGCATAAAATCTGAATTCATTGTCTTTTCTAGTCACGTGTCCCCGTTTATAGTGATAAGTTTCATCACCAGGGTAGTAGTTAAATATAACATTTGATTTGCATTCAAAAAGTATTGCGTATTCTTCCCATCTATAACTCGGCCGACCTCTAAGACCTCTTTCCCCCTCGTTTAAATTCCAGTAGTTGTTTTGACTATTTAACTCATGCCCCAAATTGGGAGTCAATGACCAATCACGTTTCAATGATTTTCTGTTTTACAACCAATCAGAGTCGTGTTTCACCAAATATTTTTATCAGTGTTATAATTACCATATTAAAGAAAGCTCCTCCTTACAATATTGCGTTCCTTTGGCAATCAATAGTATGATCTGGTTGCAGTGATATAACAAAAGAATCCAGTAGAAGCGTACCTAATCGTTTCTCATGTGTTTTTCAAACATCGCCGTTTACAGTAAATATATAAATATTTTTAAAAATCTATAGTTAAATAAGTGATTTGTGAGTAAACAGCTTATTTTATATATCGTTAAATAGTCCCTTAACAAATGCCACTCTTGATTTCCCAAATCCTCTAGATAATCACTTTCACTTTCCTCACTTCGTGAGTCGTGAATTTATCGATAATTTGGAAATCACGCGTGGCATTACTTAATGATAAACTTCTTCTATAGTCCCTTTGAAAACCTTATCTCACACCCCCCACGTCTCTTTGATAGCTTACAACAATTCGAACTGTTGCTACATTTGCTGTTTATCGCTATCTCTAACATACTGAATCTTCATATAAGTTCTTCTAGGAAGTAATTGGCATTGGTTGATTCTAGAGGGTTCGGCTTCTCCTTGACGACTAATGAAGATCCGCGCGCCTGTGTGGTTTACGACTACCTGTTAGCCGAGGGTTTTCATGACTCTGGAAAGAGAATAGCCTTCCAGAATTATACTCGAACCAACGGATCTGTGCCCCTATAGCACTGACATCGTTCTTAGAAAAGTACACGTCTATACTCACACCACTTCACCCGCACACCCCTCCCACTACGGTCAAACAACAACAACAACGGTAACTTATCGAGTAGGGATGTTGCCAAATTTCCCCCAGTGTCATGGCTCTTGAATATTGAATAATGCAATAAATCATACTTTCGGCCCCGCGTTACGCAAGGATAACAGAGATGCACGAGGCCACGAAGGTACCATATATTGATACTATCATAGCAGAAAGGGTCACCACCATGTTTTCAAAACATAAATGATCATGGAAACCCTATAGTACGCAATATAGGACACCTTCCCACAATGGCGTACTACACTTAGAAACATATTCGACCAAATAAATAATCCATAGTACTTAGTATGCAGCAACCAAGGTCAGAGTGATCAGCGCAGAGTGGCGTGGCTTATTCCGGCCCAGAATCGAGCCGAGCTCTTCAGCGACACGGTTTCCGATGCCCCAATCAAGCGAGATCTATTTGCCTTGGCAACAATATCCATATAAAACTCACATTACTCCAACAATAAAATAAATCCCCATAAAATCGCCGTGAGGCTAGGGTATACCAGCTGAACCCAATACCGAATACACATGCGAATTCGCCGACAAGGGACAAACGCAAGTCCCAGGAAAGGCACACTGGACAACACCCAATAGCTGTCACCAAGTGATGATGATGATGATGATGATGATGATGATGATGATGATGATGAATAATGCAATATTGGAGTTGAGTTGACAACTCTGGAGTGCAAGTGCAAGAGAGATAGAAAAGAGAGAGATAGAGAGAGGAATGCAGGGAGGGAAATGATTTGCGGAGACAGAAAAGGAAGTAGGCTGTAGTTCCCATATCTTACGGGGGCACAGATTCCGTTGGTCAGACAATAACTCTTTAACGTGACCATGCCATCTTATTCTACTATATTCCATTTTTTATCTTCTTATTAAGCCCATTCCTCCCTTGTGCCAGTATTAGGGCACTCCCAAATGGGAACTTATTGACCAAGTTAATTAGTTAACCACATTTACCCATAGATGTCAACGAGTGATAGAGGGTGGGCCTAGCATCTCGATGAGACATCTAGTGGGTAACTGAGGTATTACTGAAGGGAATTGGTCGGTAAATTTTGCACAAACTCTTTTTAATCAAACTTGTACTTCACTAGCCTGAAAATCTTCGGACTCGGGACCCACGGCTCTCTCGGAAGACTAGTCTCTTGGATTTTTCCATCCTAAAAATCCATCAATCACGTCAGGGTTTGAACCCGTGTCCTCCGGAACTAGAGGCCCGCCCACCGTGGCCTACTTTTTATTGAACACCAAAATTTCTCTTACTTTAATGTTTCTGTATTCTACTTACTCCTGGTTTTTTCAAGCATAACTTCTTGAAACTTAATATCTGTTCCTTGAATTTCCACTTAACTCTTTCTTGTTTCTGCTCGTGTTTCGGCTTCGTAAATTAATGTAGGTTTAAAATATGATTTGTACTTTTTTTAACAATTCAATAGTTTTGCTCATTCCAAATCAGAGTTTTAATTAATGATATCATTTGGCACTAATTTGTATCCTTCTGCTCATTATTATTTTAATTTTCCTTTTTATTAATATCACTTCCTAAATAAACAAACTCTTCGATTTAAGACAGTGGCGGTTACTGGGTGCTTGCATTATCACATGTGCATAACCAAAGAATTAATACTAATGAAGTTCATGTTAAAATTCCGTTAGGTATTAATCATAATATAAAATCATAATAAAAATATAAAATTAGATATCTAAGGTAGACACAAATAAGTTAGTAGCAAAGCAACTTTCTGCTGAGGATGGGACTAGTTCCTAAAGATCTTCAGTGTTTTGAAATGTTTTATCAGTTGAGGAGATGGAACGTAATTTTATAAGTTTATATTATAATTTTTATATTCCACCCAAATACATTTAATAAAATATTTTATTTAATGCTCCGTTTGTCCTTTTTTTTTTTTTGGATATTCCTAGTGTCTCTCCTGGCATTGGCGTATTTGTAACCCACTTCTAAGATTGGGGCCCTGGAAGGCGGGGTTACGTTCCCGATGATATGATGGGTGATGATAGTGGTGCGCCAGGAGAGTCCCTAATCCTAAGCTTAATTTAAGATGAATATGAATGATGATATGGCCATATGATGTTCGGGGACCGTTTGGGCCTTAAAGTTTCCTGACATTTGTCTTACAGGTGAGGAAAAACCCCTATAAAACCTCACCCAGGAAAGTATCCCGACCGGGGTTCGAACCCGTGCTCGTTGCGTCGCTACCTCGAGACCACAGCGGTGGACTTAATAAAATAACTAAAACACAGTTTTAAAAATGTTTTACAGTAGCATTGTTATGTTTTTCTCCTGCTTCGGTTTCCGTGACATTTATTTCAGTAACACATCTTCGATTTCTTAACACTGTACATCCCCGCATGTTGGAGCGTGTCCTTACATTCTGAACACTGATTTGTGCTTTTGGACGTTTGCAGTTAGATGTGGGTGCTGATCCAGAATCCTGAAGGCTGACATTCTTGTAGTCAATGATCTCAATACGCCATAAATAAATTTCCAAATAAAGTTTGTGAATTAGTTGTCTTATCGAAATGGACTATACGAACATCGTGTGACGATAGTTCCTATGAGTCAAGTAGTTCTTATTTTAGTATGATTTGGAAAAAAGAAGCTCTTCCAGATGAATGGAAAGAATCAATAATCCGCAGTTGAGGGCGAAACGTCTGGTATCAACACCAACTATGGACCACGGCCACATAACCCGGAATCACTCAACATTATGATTACCGGCCGTGAAAGCCTGCATTCAACTATCCACGGAAATTGTTATCAAATCATTGTCAAGATTCATATATTTGTTTGTGGAATTAACAGGTGTAGATTTTCAAAGTTTATGGTTGTTATAAAAAAAATGTAAAACCGGGGTTTTAGACTTCGGTTGTGCAATCCACTCATTGGGTCAGGAAAAAAATGTATGGAGCGCTTATGACCCGCTTATGGGGTTCGATAGTGCCAGTGAGTTCAGTTATCGTTTTTAAGTAATTTCTGACCTAACATTTTCACACTGATAAAGCACACCCCAACTGAAAACACTGAAACCGCCCTCTGATTTAAAATATTGTTCTCTCAATTTTATTTTTGTTTCTGTTGATGTTTCTCTTGTTACTTTAGTTATTATTGTATTGTCGGATCAATGGATCTGTGCACCTTCAGCGTTGTAGTCGTTCTTAGTAAAGTTAAAGCCTGAACTCACTCTATTCTACGCGCTTCCCTCCCACCACGCAAGTACAAATTATCTGTCCTCCAAGAAGGCTCTAAATTATGAGTAATGGGAAGGGCGAAAGAAAGAGAGAGAGAGAGAGAGAGAGAGAGAGAGAGAGAGAGAGAGAGAGAGAGAGATATGAATTCCGGAAGGGAAACAATGTACAGAGACAGAAAAGGGATTAATGTTCAGTTCGCATATCTTATAGGGGCACAGATCCGTTGGTCAGACAATATTTTGCATTGCTGGATATGCCTATTTATTATGTAATAAATAATATTGTTTTTAGAACAAATTTTAGTGGTGGTGGTGTTGGTGTTGGTGGTGGTAGTTTTTTTCGGCTTGGACCTGCCTATATTTCTTGGCCTGCTGATGGAACATCTGCTTCTCCGTCAATTACCACGACATCTGTCGCTTCTACGCCTTACTATCACACATCAAACAGATTACCAACATCTCAGTATTACAACATTCCAGCTTCTTCTGCTCAACAGTACACAGCACCATCTACGTATACATCTTCATACTATTACAACAACACCACCATATTACTATTCCACGCCAACTTCTACATCAAAATACTTTTACAACACTCAAACTTCTAATCTTCCCTCTTATAATAATGCATATTATACCTCCCGTTATTTCAGTACACCAATTTCTACATATAGAAACTATAATACGCCAGTGTATACTTATAAATACATGAATACACCAGAATATACAACTAAATACTCTGATATACCAAGTAAAACACTCAGTAGAAAGAGTTTAAAAACTATAAACGTCAGTAAGCCTAATATTTCAACACGGCAGCTACTTCAAGCTTCCAGTAAGCTTTCAACAAATGGGCAGTCTGCATTAAAACACTATGCCCGATCTTCTGCTGCAGTTTCCATCAATGGAGGGTAATTTCAGTAATATTTTTACATATTTTTGCTTTTATTTGTCCAATGTCACAGGTTATTTTACGACATTTCTGGCATTCTCATCTGACATAGCTCGAATTTAAACCTACTTATGAAATTGCGGCTCCTGAAAAACGGAGTTACATAACCCCGATGACATGATGGGTGATAAATGATGACGAAGCACCAGGAGTGTCCTTAAATCTAAATTTAACCTAAATTCCAAACTGTGGAAGACCACAGAAGTAATAATTATAATTAAGGAAACATTCCAGGGGTATGTGAGGTAATTGAACCTGGAAGCTCATGAACTTTAGACAGAAGCTCTGAGCACAAGATCATGAGGCTGGCTATTTCATTAATACTGTATCTGCTATCATCACAAGAACAGAACTTTCTTTGTAAACGTGTTTAATAATAATATAATAATAATAATAATAATAATAATAATAATAATAATAATAATAATTTATCAGAATTCATGCCTATTTGATGTAACTGGCCAGCTGTCAAATACATCCGTTCACTGTGTCGCAAAATAAAATAAGTTGTTAAGTCGATAATAAAATTCAACGAATGCCAACTCACAGAATTCCAAAAGATATGCTTCGTTACTGCTCCCAAGGCAGAAGATCGCTGGGACGTCCAGAAAAAACGCTGGTTGGAAAATTCCTCTTTGCGACCGTAACAGGCCACATGGCCTAATATTGCATGGATGATTATGATTATGAAGTCGAAAAAAGGCCAGAATGAGTTAGGTGTCCTGTGATCATCTATCAAGCATTCTGGGGACTATGAAATTGAGTGGAAGAGAAGACCTTATGGCCTTAACTCTGCCAGTTTAAATAAAACATTTTGTAGTAATTATTATTATTATTATTATTATTAACATGTTTGTAATCCAGGTCTTTAATATTTTTTTAGTTATAAAGATGGATATTTCTTAGTACCTCATAAGAAGATTGCATATTCCAGGTTAAAGAAGTGATTATCTGAAAAGTCATTTTATATTAAACAGTTTGTTTTCCTCATAACAATATAAATAATAATAATAATAATAATAATAATTATGATAATGATAATAATAATAATGAAAATTATTGCAATACAGAAAACAGGAATTTGCTACCTCTTGTACTTTTGTAATTATTTATGGATTAAATCAGAGACTTTAAAATGAGTTACTCCATGTCAAATCGTATAAATTTAAACTCAAATTTAACTTTCACATTTCTGATTTTGATAAGACAAATTTTACACATTCTAAGATGAAAAAATGTTGTTAAGCGCGTTCTTTTCCTTCTACTGTCTCATCTAGTTTAGTAATGTACATTTGTGTTATCAAGTATTCTGAAGCAGTGCGCTCATCATTACAGTTAAAGGTGATTACGTGAAGAGTGCATTATACAAGACATTCAGACTTATCAGAATTGACAGGATCATTTGTAGCGAATGGATCCAAACTGATTTCCAAAACAAGCTTTATTGTACAAACGTAAATTATTCAGAAGAAGAGGAAGACCGAAAAAAAAATAATAAAGGGGCTCCGAAGGGCATCTTGTGACTTACAAGAAAACTGTCAACCATTGCAATCCGAAACCTGCATTGAAATCTCTCTCAGAGAGGCATTATAATGTACCAAGGCTGTGTCCAAAAAATTATCTGCCATTTTTAACTGCAAGACACTAAAATCAAGGGTGAAATCTCTCTTATGGGGAAGTAATACAACTCCTATATTGGCCGACTGGAAAACCTTTACTTACCTGCCGTCCGAGCCGCATCCCGTCTCATTTCACTCTGTGCTTAATTCATGCAAGGATGTACATCTGTTCCGTACAGTGGACTGCAATTGCTGGATTCTAGCTTCGATTTCTGTACATTGCAGATATATATATATAATATATATATATATATATTTTTTTTTTTTTTTGGACACGGGCTTGGCAGATTTTCAAGATAGGTTTCGGCAATGCAATGGTTGACTCTTCACTTGTTAGGTATATCTTCAGAAAAACGCCAAAACATATTACAGTGCCAGCAGATTAACCAATAGCGGGAGTTCTAATTTACCCGTCGAAGTGCTAGGTGTCTCATCACCCGCAAGTGACAGTCCCCGCCATTCGCCTAGCTTTGGCTATTACCAGTGCATCTAGTAGTTCCATACGATACGGTTATTTTATTTTATTCATGTTGTATTCTGTGTTGTTTTAATGTCATTTCCATTACGTTAATATGTTTTATATTAAACAATACGAACATAGAATACTGATAAAATTAATATTAAAATTCTGTTGAGGCAATTAGTCGCTAATTAACTCTAACTCACTGGTGCTATCGAACCCGTTGGTTCATGGCCGCGCGGAAATAAGCTCTCCATACATCCCTATCCTGAGCTAATGTTTTCCAATCAATCCTGTATAATCTACTTCCCTCAAATCTTGATTAATTTTATTCTCACCCCTCTTTCTTGGTCTACCAACTGGGCGTTTTTCCTCTGGTTTTCTACAAGAAGCTTCCATGCACGCCTTTCATTCCCCATTCGTGCCACATGTCCTGTCCACCGCAAAGTAAAATTTTAAAGTAGATACCTGGCAGGTGCCGTCGTCCTCAACTAGTTTTTTTTTTTTAACTTTTAAGGACAGTAGGCCTTTCGGACGCAGGCTTTAACTTCAGCAAAAGGATGTACGCTAGTCTAGGCCATTCGGAAACACACTTCCATCTTCAGCAGAAGGATGTGCACTACTATATATTATTGTTTGGTGACGATTTTGACGTTAGCGTCGTCGGTACCTACTGACTGTTGTTTTGTAATTTCATATAGAGGGTTGTGTGAGGTGGGTGTGTTCTCATTTAAAATTATTTTTTTTACTTCCTTTAAAATTTGAAGTTCTTCTAGTATGGTTATCATTGTTAGATTTTCTTCTGCTGAAGATGGAAGCCGGTTTCCGAAAGGCCTACAGTTCTTAAAACTCTTTTTTAATTAACCTGGTTGAGAACGACAACACCTGAAAAGTATCCATTTTAATATTATACTTTGAGAATACATACTTAAAGTAAAATAAAACAATCTTGTGTGAAAACATGACGAAAATTCCGGAACAAATTTGCAGATAGCCCCGTGTCTGATGCCAATGCAATAAGAAGATCAGCAAAAAAAATGAAACAAATTCAGTAAATGATCGTACAAGACGAAGGGGATGACATGTTCTTTGTATACTCTTGTCTCTCATTGTGATACATGGGTGTCCCCTCTCGGCAAGTTTCTTAACCATGCTATTTTAGTTACTCTTACTTACCTATAGATGCCAGTGAGTCGCATATGGTCAGCATACCGACTTAATGAAACAATTCATGTTCTTATAGATGAAAAATTAGACGAGATGGGACAGAGACTATAGCACAGCTCCTAAAAATCTGTTAGGAGTTTGGCGCAGGAAACAGGAGTAAATTACGGGTCTCCTAGTCAAGCAGCAGAATTACATGAATTAAAGTCATTCAGTAGTTCGGAAATTAAAAGAACAAATCCAAATATTATGAGGTAGTTCAGTAAAAATGTATATACTAAATGTTTCAGAGCCGGGAGACCGGTAGTTCTGTTCGTCGCAGATAGGTATTGGTGGGATGAAATTCGGAAAACTGAACAACCCCGAGAAAAATCTCGATGTGGCCCACCACCAATACCCCTCCGGAACCGCCCAGGATTCGAACCTGAGACCCCAGTCTGGGCAGCCGCCCGCGCTAGCCTCGCGTTCATCGAGATGGCGCCCGCAACCAGAAAAATTAGAACTTCCACTATTGGATATAATCTATTCGGAATGTATGTTTATGATGATCATAATGAAACAGTAAAATATTAAAAGTAAGATATCGGAAAAAAATTCAGTCCTTTTATTTAGATATACAGAATATATTTTAGAATATTTAATTAAATAGAAACTGATTACATTTCTCAGATGTTTTATTTGATATGGAATGTCTCATACATTATGTAAATATCTTCCACTTATATGTACTAATAAATAGATTTTATTATAGTTATTACAGCGATAATACGGTAGCCGGAGCTAACTATGGTGTTGGTACTCCGGGTTCTAGTGACATCAGCAGCCGCTCCGGATTTGCCGGTCCGGATAACTACGGGGCACCACAGAGTGGATTCTACTTCCCTGGGCAAACTGGATACCCAGGAGACGGACAGGTATCTGCTTCTGCCTCTGCTAGCTTGACTCCAAGAGGAGGATTTGGTTCAGTGTCTATCTCACCACCACCACAAGGAAACCCTGAACTTGCCACACGTATGGGAAGTGTTCCAGTTTCCGGAGGCGGTGGTAACTTCGCTGTAATGTCGTCTTCTTCCAGCAGTAGCAGTGATATAGATGGTGTCAAGAAGACCTTCAAGGAAGCCACTTCTGTCATCAATGACAATGGGAAGGTCACCACCTTCCATGTCAGAGATCCTCAGTAATGTTCTGGGAGCTTATAATATTCCTACTTGATATAATGTATTGTAATTAAGGCGTTAGGTCAGAGTTGAAGTATATTTCTCATAAGAGTGCACCAAGCTCAATGTCACTGTTGTGGAATTATTTAATTATCTTTTGTAGGTTATAAAATTACAAATGGAATGCATCTTCTTCTTCTTCTTCTTCTGACCTCTGCAGGCGTAGGCAAATCACCTGAAGTTATTGAGATATTGCAACCACAAAAAGTAAATAATTTTGTTATATAATAACACATTAAGATTATAAAAATCCATTCAATTTTTTCCTCCATCCATTAACTTAATTTAACCTCTCACTTTGTAGGCACTTTTTACATGTCCCACGTCACCCGGGTCTTACACTGACAAGATCTGAAGCGAGAAGGATTTTAAACTATGGATCACACACCTCATTTTTAGACCGCACAAATTCATGGATGGCCTCCCAAATGAGTCAGGGCCTCCTCCGAGACAACACAACATTAAGACGAAGCACACTATTCGCACACAAATTCATACTAAACACGGCGAATATGATTATGATTATGGTGGTTATACTGGTCAGATGATGTTCGAGGACCGTTCGGTCTTAAATTGTGCCCACATTTGCCTTAAAAGTAAAAAAAAAAAATCTAAGAAACTTGTCAGGACCAACGATCGAACCCGAACCAAATATGGTGAACGATTATAAAATATTTTAAAAAATAATATAAATGTTTGTTGTACTCTCCACTTAGTTTTAATTTCAAAGTTTTTAAAAGTAGGTTGGTTCGCTATGCACTAAGAGAAAACGGAAGACCCTTGGAAGGATCACATCAGCAGACATTGCAGGGATTCCTGTCATAGTAGTTAACGTTACTGCATCGCTTCGAATCGCGTACTTCATAATGATAAATTATGTACTGTCAAGCTTGACAGCTGTCGCGTAAAATTTAACATAATTTTATTTGATTAATATTTTACAAAATTTTTCATGAAGCATACATGTATTTAAAACATGGTTAGTGGAAAATAAAAAATAGTTTTCTCATAGACGACCCTGCGACCAGTCAAATTATCAGCAATAAGAAACAACTAAATCTTAATACTTCTCAACACACACACACACACACACACATATATATATATATATATATATATAGCCTTTTTAGAACCAGATTGTTCTGACTCCATTTTTTAAGTTCAAATAAAATAATAAGGAATCTACTTGCACGGTCGAAATACCCCGGCCATTTAATTAAATAATTGGGCAGATAATACTTCACTTTTTATCGTGAAGAGAAAAACAGGCCAATAAACCTTTGTCTAATTTACAATAATAATACAGATTTGAGGAATTGACACTTGCTGATCACAAAAGAGCATTTTTTTACGCAAAACTGATAAACATGAGAATTTATAACATCATGGATGCAAAAAAAGTGAATGGAGTTAAAACAACTTGTTTGTGTGCACGTGACATGCTAATTCTCCCAGAAATAGACCTAACTGTTTTTTTAGTTCCCTTTAAGTTTTATTTACAGTATCTCTAATGTACTATTTGTGTATCAAACGGAGGAAAAAAATTTTCGGGTGAAGAAATAATTATAGAATATTTATAAAATATAAACTGAAATGTCGCGGGTTCAAAACCCGAAGGGGTATGGATTTATAAAGTAACTTAAACGTTCTGGCCGCACTATGATCTTGGGGTTCACTCACTCTGTAATGAAACTCAGTACAAGATTATGTTCTTAGGGTAAATATGGTCAAGCAAGACCGACAATCCATTCTTCATGATTGTCTATGAAGGTGGAACCTTAATTCCACTAGCCCAACAGTCTCGTAAGACCTGCAGCGGCATTGCATTACCCACTTTTAAATATATTATTTGCTTTTATTACATTCAATCGTAATCGGCCGGTAACCCTGATCTTCCCAGATCTCTATAAATATTAGGATTTCATCTCATCTCATTTCTCGACTCACCCTGAGTTGGACATGAGTTTACGATATTATTATTACTATTATTATTATTATTATTATTATTATTATTATTATTACGTTCAATGTTTCATTCTTACCTTTAAGAGAATTTAAAAAAAAAAAAAATACCGTACAGGCCACATGGCCTAAAACGAATTTGTTCATGATGATGATGATATTTGTTGAAAATATTTTTTATTCATGATATGAATAAAAAATTGCATCCTCTTTTCAACGAATCATGTAACAGTAAGGAGTGTACTTAAGTTTTCATGTTTATTCTTGGTGTAATCTTATGAAAAATACATTTTAGTCGCAAGTAAAAAAATCACAAGTAAAACACGTTAAAATTGTAACAAGTTCATAAAAGTAATATTACTGTTTTCTTCTATGTTTATGTAATTTTGATGAAAAGACTTATGAACAGAGAAATTTGAAAAAGAAAAATGTGTTAAATTCTTATATATTCTAACGTAACGCCTCGCCAGCTAAAAAATGAAAGAAAATAAATAACAAAAATGTTTTTTTAAGAACAAAGCTTAATTGTTGTTTTATTTCATTTACTACTTTCCTGATTTACAAACCACGTTTAAACAAAATGTAATTTTAATATATACACTATCAATAAAACAAATTTGTTTTCAGTTCGAATCAATAACACACAGACAGAATTGAGCGAATTAATAGGGGTGTAAGAGAAGGATGTGGCCTCTCAGCCTTGTTCTTTATCAAATATATGAATAGAATACTCCAAGATTGGCGACAGATGAGACAGGGTTCTATTCAAATTAATATAAACCTAAAAATAGACTCCCTGCTTTTTGCAGATGATTTGGTATTAATAGCTCCAACAGAAACAGATTTACAGTATTCTATACACAATTTTAATATAATTGCAAAAAGGTACCATATTGAAATCAATACAAAGGAAACTAAAATTATATGAATAATGGTGGCCTTTTGTGGGAAATACCCTATACGTAGCAAAATTGTTTAGGACGATGAAATTTTAGAACGAGTGATTGAATTTAATTATTTGGCTTATAATTTAACATTTCAAGATGAAATTTATATATCAAAGAAAATCACAAATTTCACAAAAACAACGGGATAATTAACAGTATAATGAAACCATCTTTAGTACAAAAGGACACAAGATTACTGCTTTATAAGGTTCTCGCTAGACCACTATTAAGATATGGTAGTGAAGCATGGTCAATACGAAGAAGAGATGAAAGCCGAATAACAGCAAATAGGATGCGATTTATGCGCCATACAGCAGGCTATACGAAGTGAGACCATAAAAGAAACGAGGAAATTATGGAAGAGTTGGATGTGAGACCCATTATCCACCATATACAAAACTACCAGATCAACTGGAAAGGCCATCTTCAACGAAGGCCATGTCATAGAATTCCAAAAGCCATGATTCGTTACTGGCCCCAAGGCAAAAGATCGCTGGGACGTCCAAAAAAGCACGAGATGGAAAATTCTTCTTTGAGACCGTAACAGACCACTTGGCCTTATACTTGCATGGATCATGATGATGTAATTAAATCACTAATATATTTATAGAATATATTTTCAAAGTTGTCGCAGTTCACCTGAAAAACTTACACGTCTCCACAAGGTAGAATTTCAAATGCAAATATCTAAATTACCATTTTAATTGCATAAGGTTGGAGGCGTGTCCCAAAATTTGAAAACCATTGCAATTTAAAACTCAATATCCCCTCCAAATCACGAGAGCAGGAACATACAAAAAATCTTGAGATAGTAGTAGTAGTAGGACTTTATTAGACAAAAAGTAAGATATTTACAATATTATTTACAAATATGGGTCGCACGGGTCGCACGGGCAGTAAGCCGTACTTGCTGTTGAAAGTTCGTTACAATAAAGTAATAATTGGTAATATAAAAAAAAACAAAAAAATCAATAACATTACAATTACATAAAGAAAACACAATAATATTACAATTACATGATAATACAATAGCATTATACACTAATTAAGTTATGTATAATTATTAAGAATTAATGGTAACTTCATACAAAATTCTAACAAATATATTAGTCAGCAGGCTTACTCCCTATAATGATGACATTCTTGGAGATCATCAATGTGGATTTAGAAGAAATAGGTCTACAACAGATCAGATTTTTAGTATAAGACAGATTTTAGAAAAGAAATGGGAATATAATGGTACTGTGCATCAACCATACGTAGACTTCAAAAAAGCATATGATTCAATTAAGAGGGAGAAGTTATATAGTATCCTGTTGGAGTTTGGAATTCCTAAAAAGTTAGTTAGACTTATACGAATTTGTCTAAATTGCACAAAGAGTAGGGTGCGTGTAGGCAAACAGTTTTCGGACACTTTTGAAATCCAGAATGGGTTGAAGCAAGGAGATGCACTATCTCCTCTACTATTTAATTTTGTACTAGAGCATGCCATTAAATCTTTAGAGAATGAGGACGGCTTACAACTCAATGGTATTAATAAGCTGTTAGTTTATGCTGATGATGTAGTACTATTGGCCGATAGCGAGGAGATACTAAAGGACAATACGCACACACTATTGAGTAACACTAAGAAATTAGGACTGGAAGTAAACATCAATAAAACTAAATATATGGTTACACGTAGAAATTCATTATATAATGGAAATAGACAGCTAATGACAAATGAGGGAAATTTTGAGGAAGTGGCTGAATTCAAATACCTAGGAACAATAATCACAAATAGGAATGAGATGCACAAAGAAATTACACATAGGCTCAATTCTGGAAATGCGTGCTATTATGCATTGCAGAAACTCTTGATGTCCCAACTCCTTTCAAAAAACGTTAAACTGAAAATATATAAAACTATTATTGTACCAGTTATATTATATGGGTGTGAAACATGGACTCTTACTTTAAGGGAGGAAAGGAGATTACGAGTATTTGAGAATAAGGTACATAGGAGAATTTTTGGACCAAGGAGAGATGAACAAAACGGGTGAATGGAGAAGATTACATAACAATGAACAACATGGTCTTTATAGGAAGCCAGATAAAATAAGAACAGTTAAGTCTCGTAGACTGCTATGGGCAGGACATGTTGCACGTATGAGGAATGAAAGACTTGCATGGAAGGTTCTTGTAGGAAAGCCAGAGGGAAAAACGCCCAGTTGGTAGACCAAGAATGAGATGGGAGAACAACATTAAGTATGATTTGAGGGAAGTAGATTATACAAGGAGTGATTGGAAAACATTGGCTCAGGATAGGGTTGTATGGAGAGCTTATGATCGCGCGGCCATGAACCTACGGGTTCGATAGTGCCAGTGAGTTAGTTAGAGTTAGTTAGTTAGAAAATAATATTGTACAAGAGATTGAAGAAATCCAACTAACAAGAAAAGTACTTGGGGCTCGAAAACACACATATACACCAAAATCGTGTGAGAGTAAATGTCCCTTATTGAACTAGTGATACTCGCTCTGCAGTGGTCCGTTAGAGGCCTCTGCGTGTGCCATGCCTCATTGCACATTGACCTGCCGGTACGCCAGTAGGGACGGTGGAGTGTGTCTCTGAAGTTGCGTTTTGTGAAGTTATTTTTGTAGTGAATCGTCAGATGGGTCGGCGATTGATAATCAATCCTGCTAATGTATAGCGATTGGTTAAGATAGTTATGAAGAACTCTTCTTCGTGAAGATGTTATTGGTGTAGAAGATGAATCATTCGCATGTTTTCTGGTATCTATTATAGTGCAGAAATATGAGCACAAGTTAGAAACAGATACTGTTGTAACACTAACACATAATTATGATGCTAGTGATGATAATGATGAACAACTCATTGCAAGCGGTAGTGATACGCCAAGTGCGGGAAGTAGTGAAAGTGAATTCCAACCCTCTCCTGATAAGAAGGTTAAAGTCGTATCATCACGGCATTTGATGACATCACACTAGAGAACTTATAAGATGATTATCACGTAAGATGTTTCAACACATACGACAAGCTTCTGAAAAGATACCCTAAACTGAAGGCTAAAAGCAATATTAAAAATATACTGGACTACGTGGAAAAGAAACGAGAAGGAAATACGGTTTTCAAAGGAAGTCGTACACTGCAGTTCAAGATCAGCAAGGAGCATGTAATGGCGAAATTCGATGAAGCTCGAGAATGCGGTTCTGCCGTTTATTATTGGCATTTACTACATTGTGAATTGGGCGTAGCCAGAAATCTCGGGTGTACAAACTTTACAGCTTCACTAGGATTTATTACTAATTTGAAAAAGGAGTTTAGGATAACATCACGCCGAATCACTATGCTCCAAGCACGAAAAGATAAGGACGACGAAGAAGAACTGATTCAAAGAGCTCAAACGTTTGTTGCTGACGTCAATGAGCATATCACGACATAAAAAATCGAAATTAGTTCTGTATGGAACTGTGATCAGAGTCAGTTCAACTACGAGTTTGTTGTGACAGAACGTTATCCATGAAAGGGGAGAGAAACACTGTCTCGATGTTGCAATCAGTCAACAGTGCAACACATAGTTACACGATCGATGTTGCTATATCAATGGAAGGACGATTGGCAGACAAACTACGAGTATATATTAGCTTCCAAGAACCTAATGGAAAGTCTGGACCCCGTGTGTCAAGGGAAATAGAAACTCGGTGCCCTCCAAATGTCTTCGTTGATGCAAGTGTGAAGATGATGAAACAACATCTGAAGACTTTTTTTCTGTCAGTTTTGAATCCACATTTGTCGAGAAAGTCATTAGTACTTTGTGACTCCTGTGTCTAGACATAAGGATGAACAAGTACTACTGAAAGCATCTGGCGGAAAAGATGTACATTTAAAAACCATTCCACCTAAAACTACAAAATATGCACAACCTCTGGATGTGTATTTCTTCAGGCAATATAAAATATATGCCAAGAGAATAACAGACCCTATTTAACTACGTTCCAGTAATATGCAGCCAAAATTGCATGACAGATTCTTTATCATGAATTTGCATTCTGTCATTTACAATTAGTTATCTGCGGGAGTATGTAGACCAATGCTTCGTTACGTGTGCCAAAACGCTGGCTACGATATTGGTGAACCAGTGGACAACTTCAAAAGTGTAATTGGCGTGGCGTTCAACACTGATATTATAGAATGTGCAAATATGACATGCGATCAACTTGCTTTTTTTTTCACTGTGCGTTTTGCAGTCATTCGTATTGCTTTGAGCATTTTATTGAAAGTCCCCATTTATATTTATAGTTAAGATGTCTGCATTGCGTATGGCTTCTACAATGACATCTACAGTGATATCTAAAGCATGATTGCAGAGTTTTGCAGAAAAACGACACCCACTAGCACATTGAGAGGTACGTAATGGTCCTGTAACCAAACTTTCATACAGATATTTTTATGTTCGAGCCCAAGTACTTTCTTTGTAAGATGGTATGGACATATAATGAGAAGAAGGGACACAGAAACAAACAAATAAGTATTGAAATGGATATCTCCTGGAAAAGTGAAACGTGGTAGACCAAAACCAACGTGGATAAAGGGAATTCAAGACACCATGAAGATGAGAAATATGACAGAATCAGACACGCAAGACCAGGAAGTGTGGAGAAATAAATTGTATGCTTTGTTGAGGATACTTGTGTAAATAACAGAAACAATCTTGAAATAAAAAAACATATTTTGAAACCTTTCTAACTCTTTAGGATACTAAATGTAAATATAGCGTAGGCCATGGATGCTCAACACAACTGAGTGAGGAAGGAAGCTTGAAGAATCCCCCTCTACTGCTGTGACGTTATGAAACATTGTTACGGTGGTCAGCGTCGAACATTCATTACTAAGATGTTCTAAGTTGTTATTAGGTTGTAGAATGCACAGTCAGCTTGCCATCCTTCACTGCAAGCATATTACGTCATTTTGATGTCATGCTTACACCTCTCGTGACAGTATGGGCATCTCATGGAGGGAGACATTGTCACGGCTCAATGGTACATCATGTTACAGATTCGCATTCCTGACATTAGCTTTTATACTATGTTAACCTCTTCAATCATAAAGTAGACAATTAAATTTTAATTAGTTTTAATGGAATAATTAGCAAAACGTAGAATTAAAATTCTAAGTTTTATGTTCTATATTTATGTAAACCCGAAACTAATTTGAAGAATTGTAATTTGTTTTTGTTGCCAGAGTTATCAAATAGCGAAATTATTTAAATTTACAAATCAAATTAAGGGACACATTTATTAGTGTTAGGCGTGTATTGTAGAGTAATTTTTTATCAGGCCTACTACTGGAAGAGAAAAATATCTGCCTGAACCTGGATTTAAACCCAAGGTATCCACATTTACGGGCTGACGCTCAAACCTATTGTGCTACTAAGAAAATCCGGGTGCAGTCACAAATTTCTCTCTATTTCAAATCCTGGTATATCTATAATAGTGAACTTATATTCAATCCTATTTTAATGCGAATAGAAGTTCATTACATAGGGTTTACAGGGATTTCAAATAGAGAGAAATTTGTGTATAATCCCTGATTGAGTAGCGCAAGTGGTTAGTGCGTGAGTCCATAAAAGTGGAGATCTAGGGTTCAATTCTAGGTTCAGACAGATATTTTATCTTTAGTTGCATTACCATAAGAACAGTTAAGTCTCATAGACTGCGATGGACAGGACATGTGGCACGAATGGGGAATGAAAGATGTGCATGGAAGCTTCTTGTAGGAAAACCAGAGGGAAAACACACAGTCGGTAGGTGGGAGAATAACATTAACTATAATTTGAGAGAAGTATATTATACAGGGAATGATTGTAAAATATTAGCTCAGGATAGGGATGTATGGAGAGCTTATGTCTGCGCGGCCATGAAAATACGGTTTCGATAGCGTCAGTGAGTTAGTTAGTTGCATTACCTATTACATGGGAATTGCTTTCGTGAGTAATTTAATTTCAATATCATGATTTTCTTCTTCTTCTTCTTCTTCTTCTTCTTCTTCTTCTTCTTCTACGTCGTGGAATTCGGCCATGTACCTATTCCTACATCAACAGACCATATCCCATCTAGTTTTGCGGCGCCTAATAAAGGCTGTCCCAATAAGAACGCCGGATTTAATAATGCACAAAATAAACTATATTTGAAAGAAATTACATATATTTATACATGAACACAAAGGGTATACGTTCCGATTTAAGTATGGAAAATGACATGTGGCATATGTCAACCACGAGATGCTCTGCAGCTAGTGACTCTGTCCATGAAATTTGTGATTACTTTTACAGTCTTGCGCCTGGAGTTCGGCGTTGACACGTCGAATTTCCTGCTTCAGGTCTTGTATTGCTCGGGGATTGGGTTCATAAACCTGTGATTTGAGAAACGCCCAAAGAAAGAAGTCGCACGGTGTCAAGTCACATGACGTTGGTGGCCTGTACGAAGCCTTCGAACAGTTTGAGCATAACACTCACCATTCTGGTAATGAGTTTTCACAATTAAAACTCGTTGTTCAGCAGAGCAACGCTCCATATCCAGTAATTGCAACAAATATAGAAAACAAAAAGTGTAGTTAGAGTGCTGCCAACCTCATAGTAAAAAAATGGCGGCCAATTAAAATCCGGCATTCTTGTTGGGACACCCTATATTTCTTCATCCTTTGGGTTGATAGTGAAGCAAAGTTTTGGGTGTCGGTATCTAATCCTAGTCTATTAATTAGATTTCATTGCCTCATCAAAAATACTTAGAAATAAATTAACATTTAAATTTCACCCAAAAACCTACCATTCTTTCTACATGTTGGAGCCAATTAGTTCTTGAGTTTTGAATTTTTTTCTTTAACACTGTACAATGTCTAAGTAGGTTCTTATTTCTTCATTACATTTCTTATCCAACAATGTATAGTCTGCTACTGAACTTATGAATTTCATATAATGTTCGTGAACTGTTATTATTAAAAAGAATAAACAGATTGCTTACTTATTGGCTTTACGGTTTATTTTTTTTTTAGTCTAGCCATAGCTTGTGCGTTTCTTAGGAGTTTCTAGACCAAGTTAATTTAGTTACGCTTATTCCCTACAGATGTCATGAATGGGATGTGGTACGCGTACCGATCCAATGAGACTCTAGTAGGCAACTAAGATATTACTTTGACGATAAAAGTGGGTAAATTTTGTTGCATAGAGGCCTCTTTTTCGGGCTTAAGGTTCTTTTCAGCCTGAAAATCTTCTGACTCAGGACCCACACATTAAAGTCCCTCCAGGAGTACTGGATTTTTCCATCCTAAAAATTCTCTCTGCCGGGTTTGAACCATTTATACAAAGTTGCCAACATTTGTTACTCACGAGAAGACTAGCTGCTAGAATGTTATACTCGGACCAACGGATCTGTGTCCCTACAGCGCTGACATCATTCTTAGAAAAGCACACGTCTATACTCGCACCATTTCACCGTACTCACCTCCAACTACGTCAACGGCAGCCATGGTAACTTATCGACTAGGAATGTTGCCAAACTTCCCCCAGTGTATTGGCTCTTGAATATTGAATAATACAAGGTTGGAGTCGAGTTGACAACACTGGAGTGCAAGTGCAAGAAGGAGAGAGAGAGAGAGAGAGAGAGAGAGAGATAGGAATGCAGGGAGGGAAATGATTTGTCGAGGCAGAAAAGGAAGTAGGCTTTTGTTCGCATATCTTATAGAGGCCCAGATCCGTTGGTTAGACAATACCTGGTGCTAACAATCAACACCACACGGGAATAATATTTACTACTACTAACCTTATTATCATAAGTAATGCCACGAGTGATTTCCAAATTATCGATAAATTCACGACTCATGAAGTGAGGAGTGAATTTATCTAGAGAATTTGGAAATCAAGAGTGGCATTTGTTAGGACTATTTAACGAATAAAATTAAGCTGTTTACTCACAAATTATTATTTAACTATAGTTATTTTAAAATATTTATATATTTAATGTAAACGGCGATGTTTGAAAACAAATGAGAAACGATTGGTACGCTTCATTTCCTTCCTTTGTTTATCACTGCAACCAGATCATGATATTATTTATTGCCAAAGGATCGCAATATTGTAAGAATGCACCCTAGTGGAGAAATTTATAACCAACGTTATAGGTATTATGTCATATGATGTAAATATGTCAATTATATTTTTCTGCAACTTCATTTCCTGGAAAATAATTCGTTTAAGAAAGTGCAAACAGTGTTTTTTGTGATATAATCAATTGTTAAAAATGTTTTTATATTATCTATCGCATGCGCTTTCTGCTGGCATTCATGCACTATATATACAATCTGGTAGCCGCATTTCTTAGAGGGTCAGTCTCTGCAAAATAATTCCATGACCTATTCAGAATGTTAAAAAGGAGGTGCTTTCTTTATTATGATAAACTTTAGTTGGTAAATTTTAGATGAAACACGACTGTGATTGGTTGTAAATAAAAAATCATTGAAATGTGATTGGTCATTGACTCCATTTGGGGCATGAGTTAAATAGTTCATGCTAACTGTATTTAACAAATATTGCAGGGAAAACAAGCAAAGAGAATATTGATTGGATAAATGTTTTCTTCATTGTTTATACATATACATGCTACTTTTTCTTATAGTAGTAAATCCCTCGCTTCAGCACTTCAGTCCCTGCTACTGTTCTCATGAGAAATGAACTGTAACCTTAACAATTAGAAAATAAGTAAAAATATAGCATGCAGCACAATTATGTAATACAGCTATTGAACCAATCAGATAAAACTTGAGGTGTTTAGAGAGAGAGAGATATATTTAAAAATAGATCTTTCGTGTGCCATAATTTTTGTGAGTGTTCTAGTAACAAAAAAAAAAGTTAAGGAAGTACAAAAATTATAACAATATATTTAGCGACGCCCGTTTAATCAGCACATTTAAATTAATTAAAAGTGTTATTAATGATTGTAGGATTTCACAGTCGGTGTTTTTATTCTCGTAAAATGGTTTTGCCTGGTTAATTGGCTGTGGTCCAGTTTTGATGAAAGTCGATGTTTCGTCTAGTACTGAGGTAGACATATTCAGGAGATTCTGTGAAACAGAGGGAACGTAGAATCTCCTGAGGATGTCTACTGCAGAAGAAGATGAGACGTCGAGTTTGAACAAAACTGGAACAGAAAGCTTGCAGAATCTGCTGAGGATGCCTACCGCAGTAGTAGACGAAACATCAAGTAAACAGATAAATAAAACTGGACCATATAACCCGGAAGACCAATTTAATAAGAATCAAGGATAGAATTTCTATGACCTAAAAAATAAGAAAATGTGGATGCATTTTATGATTCAAACAGTGTTTACACATGACAAAAAAAGACCTTATAATTTCATGATTCTATTAATCATTTTACATCGATTTTTTATTCATATAACTTATATTTTCCAACTTTTCACCATACAATGAACGGTCCGGTATTTCAAGGAATTTCCAAGAATATAAAGCGACCTTCGAACAAATGACCATACAACTTACGACAATGCGACTTAAATACATTGTTGTTTATTTAAACTTGGCTGTTGATTTATTAAATTCCCGGAAATATGAATAAATATAACTTTATAACAGAAATTGTAACAAACATAGCCAAATATCTAAAAACACGAGAGGTACGACTTTTAAAACACAATACAGTTCGCCACATTTTCATCAGAATACGTAATATAAATGTTACTTACTCGAAACTCAAAGGTATATGGGGTGTGTGTGTGTTTGTGTATTTGTGTTTGTGTGCGTGTGTGTGCGTGTGTGTGTGTGTGTGTTTGTGTGCGTGCGTGCGTGTGGAACGCAACGGGAAGCTACCACACCTACAATTCCTTAGTAAAGCTGCAAGCATAGCACGAAAATGCTATGAGTGCAGTGAAGGACCTGCCTTCGGGCAGAATTACTATGGATGGGTATATATATATATATATAATAGGAATATATTCCTTCATTATTAATAATCGGTATTATGTTAACGAATAAATAATTATAGCCCTACAATATACAAATTTGAACATTTCATTCCAGCACATTCGTTTTCCTTTATGTGTGCGGTCACATGGAATTTGTATACAATAAACAATTCTATAATACCATATAACACATTCACATCTTCACGTTATGTTAGGTTTGTTCCTGCAAGCAGTAGGCCTACAGAACTCTTAAATGACTAACCGTCACTTTTAATCATGGGCGTAGCCAGCAGTGAGTCAGGTTGGGTCTGGCCCACCAAAACAAATACAAACATTCCGCGTAAAAATCTAAATTAGTATCTTTAATTTAGTTTTGCATTCTTTCTAGGAAAAACATGTGGCATTAAAATTAAACATAGGATCCAGAGCAACAGTTACAATCAATACAATATTAGAATAAAAAGTAAAAAAAAAGTTTTGAAAAGTGTAGTTTTGATTGTAGATTGTCGTTTTCAAACTCCCCATACTAGAAGCCTATGTAATACTGTTAAACCTTGTTTTCTTGAAGTGATAGTCTATGAGTCATTCACTACTATCGATATAACGTGTTTTGGTGCATACAGTTGAGAATCCCTAAGTTCGAACCAACGCATTGTTGAGGATTTTCTCTTTCTCTTTTGTAAAGTAGTGTGCAGCAAAAACAAATTCCTTCCTTAACCCTAGAACCACAACGTGGGGTCACGGATGACCCGGCGAATACTAATTTCATTCTGCACATGAAATGCTAAGGTAAAAAAAGCTGTCGTTTCTAGAACCTTCGGTGCTTGATGAGTTCTTAGAAGGAGCGGTTGTATTATTTTTCCCTCCTGTTGTAATCAGATGTATAGGCTTTTGGGTCACGTATGACCCCACGTTGTGATTAGTGTATAGTGTTTTATAATATTAGCTTTTTGTAGGAGTGATCTACAGGGGGAATTAAACAGTTATGACTGAAAAAGAAGCTGCATGTATGTTGGATGCAGATAAATAGTGTAGTAGCGGGAAATTTTCAAATCTTGAAAAAAGAGTGAATGAGGATGAGAATGATACTGAGATAGAGGAGGAGATGAAGAACGAATTTGATGGGGGCTCAGAGGATATATTAAATATTAGTAAGAAAGTAATTTATGGCTAAAATGGAAGTAAATGGTTCACTAACTTCATTTCATCTAAGAAAAGTAGGAAGCTTCAGAAAAATATAGTGAATCAATTTCATTGGTCGAATGGTGTAGATAGATATACAGAAGAAGAAAAAAAGACAACGAAACAATATAGCCCTATTTGATTTTTATTCAACCCTGATTCTATTGTGGAGAAATTGCAGCTCAAACAAATGAAGAAATAGAGAGACAAAAAACTCGCTTCAAGTCACATCATCATTACCTAATACTAACTAACAAGGCTGAAATAGCTGCCTTGATTGGTTTGTTATATTTAGTTGATTGTCTTGTTATAATGGAACGAAGGGAGGAGTTGATCAGTTTGATCAGCTTTTTCGTTCCATGACTGCAGCCTAGGAAAACTAGAAAATGGTCCTTGCGAATTTCATGGGAATGTTGGATGCAGCAATAATAAATGCATATGTAATATTTAGATGCAATTTAGAACATATAAAATAGATCAAGCGCTCTGACGTTCCTAACCAATATTGCCCTAGAACTATGTGAAAATCATATGAGGCTCAGAATGGTGAACAGAGACTTCCAAGTCAACTAAGAAGCAACATTCGCTAAGTAGTCGGTAGTTAAGTGGAGGAAACTCAAAACACGGCACCACTGGACAATGTGCTTTCTGTCCTCGAACCAATGACCGGAAAGGTGTAGCATGTTGCTGTTTCTACTTAAGAAGTCTGTGTGCAGGACACAGAAATAGTGTTTGTGAAGATTGCAAGCAGTAAGACATGAATGACATGAAGTACAAAAATGTGTAACATCAAAAGTGAGAAAACCCAAATTTTTTAATAACCGAACCGAGTTTAAAATATTGTATAATATTAGCATTTTTATTCTTCGTTCTATGTCTTAATGGGCTAACATATGTGTTATGTATTCATTGCCACATAAATAATGTGAAAAAGTAAGCAACAAACTGTACAAAATTGAATAGAAATCGTTTAATATCGAACAAAGGAAAAAAACACGTTTTTAATTACAATAAATCATATAAATCATATCGTTTGACATTGCGATTAATTTTTCATTTTTTTTAAACTTACTGTATACGGATATAAGTTGTTTGATTATGTTAAGTTAAATAAAAATAATTCAATGTCTTAAAATAAATATTTAATATAGGGTCAAGGGTGATCCCATATTGTGGTTTTTATTCCAAGTTGTGCACGTTGTGGTTCTAGAGTTAAATATGATCTATGAATATGTTTATTATATATAAATAGCCCACCGCTGTGGTCTCGAGGTAGAGTGCTGCCTTGTCACGCAGCGGGTCCGGGTTCGATCCCCTATTGGTATAGGCTCCTTGGTGAGGTTTCTTTCGGGGTTTTTCCTCACCTATAAAACAAATGTCAGGAAACTTAGGGCCAACGGTCCCCGAAAATCATCCAGCCATCATCATCGTCCTTATCATTATCATCATCATCATACCACGCCTATAATTCCCTAGAAAAGCCGCAATGCATAGCATGAAATTTCTATGATTGCAGCGAAAGACCTGCCCTCTGGCTGAATTACTATAGAATAGAATATATAAATTAAATGTATGGTAATTTAAACTGTCATGAGACATCCGGGAATGAGAATTGGCGGCAGCGGCGTAGTCAGGATTTTCTAGGCCAACTCAAAATCGATAACTCAAAACAGGATGGATTACCACTTCACAATCTTGTTCAGCAGGAGTCTACATTTTATGCAGAAATTTACAGCATAGTTGAAAAGTAGGTTCACCAGTACATCCCTCCATTACCAGACTAAGGTTTT
Organism: Diploptera punctata; assembly: GCA_030220185.1. NCBI lineage: Eukaryota > Metazoa > Arthropoda > Insecta > Blattodea > Blaberidae > Diploptera > Diploptera punctata. Next base: position 33,640 of record JASPKZ010001789.1, read on the forward strand.
CTACCTTATTTCATCCTGTGTCATTTACAGTTCGTTATTCACGAGAAGAATAGTGGGTTCTGGAGAGGATGAGTGAGGAATGTACTATGATATAAACAGGTGTATATTTAAAAACAACAGTTAATAAAACATCCGCCTTCATAAATATTCTGTATAGGCTACTTATTTTCCCTGCACAGTTTATTAAATCAAACTCCCACATAATGTTGTTTGTTCACATTCCGGCAGCTCTTCTTCTCGTCAATAACAATAGGGAATTTACTTTTACTTTACCGTTCAAGGTCATATAGTGAAAGATAGAGAAATATATATATTTACAATAATGTCGGCTTTCATTCAACCGTCAAACCAGTTCTGGCTATCAGGTTTCGGCCTTAGTTGATGTTGTAATGTAAACAGAAGCACGTGGTTAAGTATGATTTCATTGGCCACATGAACCTAATGACATCATTGTCCAGCGGCGTAGATGAAAACATAGTTCCCTGATATATCTACATTTATTTAACTACTATGTATGAACAAAATTATTGCAAAAATAATAATAAAGTAATAAAATACAATTTAACACATGAAAAATGGCAATGGTGAACATTAAGTATAAATTTATGTACATTTAAATATAACACAATTTCACGCAAGTCAGTTGACGAAGAGGAATATTCGGTTATTTCAACATGGCCGCTCGTAAAATAGTACCACTGCTCCACCAATCACAGATGCCTGCGGAAGGATACCTTTCGTGACTTTTTTTACAGTACAACATAAACTAAGGCCGAATACGGTATAATTGGCTACTGTACTGACTTGAAATTTTAATGCATTTCGCACTGGAAAGAGAGATAGAAAACACGAGATGTTATTTGCCATAGGGAACGGCTACTGAAAGAAATAACCCCCCTCCAATTAGTTGTGAGAATAGCAAATGTATACTGCCCCGAAAGTCCACCACAGACAGCAATACATCTTCTGACTGAACGTTCATTGTACTCGCTTTGTTCTAACAACCCAAACACTACCTCAGATACTACAGCTTCACATCAACACCGTGACAGTGACGAACTTCATCAGCAACATCTTCTGCTCATTTCAAGAATAAACTCTTGAGCAATCAAACTGCAGCAAGACAAACTGTAAATGTATGCAAATAACTGTAAATATCCCGTGATATGCCCATAGTAAAACACGGGTTGAAATTATAATGTAATAAAATATAAAAAAGTGCATGACATTGAACGGTAAAATAAGACCAAATAAATTATATATTGATGTTCTGGCGACGTACCATAAACTGTGGACGTAAAAAATGTTGGATAATACCGAACAGACTTAGGAACAGGCTCAGGAGAACCTAATCCTGTTGTTCTCACACACCACTGGCTGATGTTATGAGCAGCACTGCCCTCTCCAACATTCCATTTTCATTTCACCATTCAGTATTAGTCACGGTTTACATTATTTTGTTTATCGAAGTGTAGGCTCTCAAATCGATGACCCCACAGTGTAGTTTTACCTCACCTTCTTTCCTTTGTTGTCATCACAATGCCTGAAACTCTTGTATCATACAGAGTGATTCAGATATATGGTTATACGTTTCATCGTATTTTGTGACGAAAATATTATTATTAAAGGAAATATATCATTGGAAAAGGAATCCTTCAAATTACAATAGAACAAAACAAAACAACAAATCACTGCTCACGTGCAGCTTGGCGGGTTGATTTTTGTGGGCTAGCGTCGAACGCCTCCACAATTCTCTTGGTTGTTCTGCATCCGTGCTAATGCGAGGCCTTCCAGGAGGTTTGATTTTCTGCATCCTTCCCGTTTCTAGTAGTCGTTTTCTCCACTTCCCCACAGTCGACGGCTGCAATGCTACGTTAAACTCACATCTTGCCCGTCTTGTGGCCTCACGATCATTAGCATAAGTTATTGCCCATGCAGCAATTGTAATTTGCTGTTGCATATTCAACGTCATTTGACTGATGACGTAAGTTCTACACTGTTTTGTTTTATTCCATCGTTGTAATTTGAATAATTGCCTTTCTAACGGTAATTTCATATTTCCTGTATTGGTAATATTTTGATCACACAACACGATCAAACGTATAGTCATATTTATGATTCACCCCGTACATGAAGAGTTCGTGAACAAGTCATACTTCTGCAAAGCAGGGATAGAGGTAAATCTATCCCCACTACATTCGTTTATGTTTGATAATAGGTAACATTGTATACATTAATTTATTAGTACATGTCTAATTACATCATAGAATAGCATGTATTTTATCACATTAGAATGTCTCAGTGTTTTTTCCCTATTTATTTCGAAACGTGGAGTGCGTCTTCGACAAAGGACAACTTACTACAGTACACTGGAGAGCATTAAAATGTCTTGGATATGGCATCAAGATTACTCACAATCACAAAAAGACAGGTATGAACGATGTCTTTACCTCCTCTACTCTACTTGTTGACTCTTTTTTAGTGTTCGTGATATCAAGAAGTAGGGTAACATAAAATGAGAATAAGTGCACTTTAAATTCTATAATTCTAACATTAAATAATCAGTTTTACTATTATATTTTATTTAGTCAGTAATCAATTTAAATGTTTACAGTGTTTTTTGTAGAATTTTCTAAAATTATAAGAACGGGTAATAGTTGTTGGCAACGACTCACGTCCTATATTCGTCAGGTAACATTTGTTCTGTTTTTGCACCGCTAAAAGTAAGCATAAGACAGAAAAAAAAATAGAGGCTACGTATTTCAGAGCTGCCTCAAAACAAGCAGTGTTGCCGATAAACAAATCACTTATTTTTCTTTATATTCTCAAGATATTCTAATGTACTCCAGTCTACAGTGTGTTCAAATATTGCCAAATGGGCTATATTTTTTTATTGATTTAGCCATGAAATGAAGAGGTCTTAATTACAAACATTACTATTTTAAAACAATTTGTTTATTCCATTAAGATAAACAATTAATTACCTATATAGGTTTCATTACTATAAAATGAATATAATATACGTTATTTTATATATAGGGTGCTACAAAATTCCCCTTACAAACTTCTAGGACTTGTAGAGGGGACTGAGTTCATAATATTTAGAATTGGAAACCATGTCCGTTTCCGTCCTAGAAGCCGTTTGAAAATAAGCATTGTCTGAACGTATGTCACGTGTCTCAATAAGTAATAGATACGCGATTCGTCTAAATCGAAAATTTCCCTGTCGAGTATTCGAAGACTCTGTATTTTTAAGTCAATTTTTTTAGAAATTTTGAAAACTGCAAAAAAATGATTGTGGAGGGTGTATTCGGGATCATTAATGAAGTCATGATTCAGTTTCCATTTTGTTTCTTTGGTTATTATTGAGTTGAATTGTAAAACAAGTGATGCACTGTGTCACGCCTCATAATAAATCACTTGTAAAAGTGGTCGAGTTAAAAACACGTTTTCAAACGGCTGTAGCACGACAACGATATGTTTCCGGACATGGTTTCCACTTATTAATATTATCAACTCAGTCCCCTCTATAAGTCCTAGAAGTTTGTAAGGGGAAGTTTAGAGCACCCTGTATAAGGAATTAGTAACTTTCACCTTGAGATTTTAAATAAGGAATATTTAATAATTTCTCAAGTAAAGAGTATTTTCAGAATTAATCAAAAGTTTAATCACTATTCATAATTATCATCAAAATTGGTGGTTTTTAAGCACAGATGTGCAATTTTTTGTGATAGTCTCCACAAATATCAATATTTTTTATTTATTAATATTTTATCTGTTCTTCAAGGTCATATGAACAACATGACATTACACTCTTTGAAGTATAACTGTATTGAAAATATGTCTGATTTAATCAATTAATTGTTTTGTCAAAATATATATTTTTAAATCAATTACCCATACTAACTAATTAACTCACTTGCACTATCGAACCCACAGGTTCATGACCGCTCTTACATAAGTTCTCCATACATCCTTATACCGAATGCTTTCCAAACATCCCCTTTATAATCTACTTCCTTCAAATCAAGGTTAATATTATTCTCCCATAAAATTCTTGACCTACCTACCAGTCGTATTCCTTATGGTTTTCATCTTTCATTTCCCATTCCAGCCACATGTCCAGCCCACTGTTTTTATTACATCTGATTTTCCATAAGATCGTGTAGCTCACTGATATAGCCATCTTCATTCCCCTGTCTTTTCGTCTGTCTTTAGTCCAACAATTTTACTAAGAACTTTATTCTCAAATATTCGTATCTTTTCTCCTCCCTTAATATAAGAGTCCATGTTTCGCATCCATATAGCCTAATGATACTGAGAAAATAACATTTTTATACATTTTCAGTTTTAATGTTTTTTTGAGAGACGTTTGGACGACTAGAATCGCTGTAATGCATAACAGCATGCATTTCCGAAATTGCCCCTATATTTAATTCCTAACTGTACACCTCATTCCTGTTTGTAATTATTGTTTTTAACAATTTGAATTCAGCCACATCCTCGAAATTTTGTCATTTTTCATACTAAGGTCATAATTATATGCCATATTGTTCACTTGAATATCAGTTAGATAAAAATTAAATTAATATTTTTTGTGGGCATTATCACTAAAATTGCACTTCAATGCTCAAATACCGTCATTTGTATTAATATTATGAATAACGGTAAAACTTCTTATCAATTCCTAAAGCAACCTTTATTAGGAGAAGTAACGAATATTGATCATTTAAATGTCAATGTGAAAGAGTCGCTAGCTCCTGACATATAAAATAATGAATATTACATATTTTAAAATGCTAAAACCTGTATGTCCCCCTTAAGCGAACCACCACCTTATAGCTAATCTTCTTTATCTAAAGGCTCTCCGAGTTTCCCGTCCACGGTAATCTCTCCATTTCCAGGCTTTGATCCCGGTTTATCCACCCCACCATTCAGAGCAACATGATCAAAATCCATTTTATCGTGCACAGAACAATCGCTGGTGTTTTTTCTGTAGGCCAATATACACCAGGTCTTTTCGACCCAACAACACCAGGAGTACTAGGCATTCCCCAACCAGGTGAATTTGATGCAACCCACCCAGGCTTATTTGATCCAACCCATCCTGATCCACTGTTTTTAGGCACTTCATTAGCTTGTCTAGTTGACCAATAAACTCCAGGTGATCCTGTCCAATCCCCGCCTCCAGCACGTCTGTGCAAAGGTGTTATAACACCCTGATAACTCGGTTTACTTGTTGGATAAAACTTTCCATAAGGTGTGGGAGTTCTTGGAGCAGAGGGACCTGAAAAAGAGCTTCTATGAGTGTTTGATTCTGGATAATCAGAGTATTCTTCAAACATGTAGCTTACTTCATGTCCTCGAGGATAATTTGGGTACCAACCAGATGTTGGATGATGATGGGTATCTTCTTCATAGATTATAGACCCAGGAGGTGGATATTGATGGAAAGCTGGACTGAGCTTCATGCCGTAGTAAACCGGAAGTCTGTCCATTTGACCTGAATAATAAGAATGTTCATCACGCACAGCTCCTTTATATCCTACAATAATAGGAATATCTGGAATGTCCTTACCCTCATGTTTATCATCATCGTGTCCATTCTTTTTCTCCTTAGATGGATCAACGTTGAAATCTGTAACTATGATAGGCTTTATTTTTTTCACTCCATCCTCCTCGTCGCTATCTTCAAAAATGATTTCGTGCAGTTTGCATTTGCCATCTAGTGTGCAGACCAGTATTTGATTTTTCTTTTTCTTCTTCTCTTTCTCGTCAGTTTTGGATTCCGGTTTACTTGTGGGCGTTAAACCTGCAACATTGACTTCCAGTACCGCCTTCACTACCCCTGGACTGACAGTTGGGTCCAGATCTTTTTGAATTATGGTTTTTATTATTCCATGGTTGATTCCGGTTGATTCGTCTCCAAAATCAGTTTTAGGAGCTATGTTTATTGAAATTACTGAAACAAACAAACAAATACACATGAAAATATAACATATTTTACGTTTTATTTCATAATGTGTTATTTACTGAAACAAACAAACAAATACATGTGAAAATATCACATATTTTACATTTTATTTCATAATGTGTTATTTGGTATTTTACAGTGTCTCGCGTCATAGCCGAGCAGTTGAAAACATGATCCCTTGGTGAAAAGGTACGGGACTTGCGCTAGTTTCAAATCTCCATGTGGGAATAAATTTTCTCATGAATTTCGACCAGTATGAAAACGGTACCCGTTCAGCATTGTGAGATTTATAGGTAGCTACATTGAGTAGCGATTACAGGTTGAGAAAACCAGTTATAAGACCTGGAAGAATCCACATACTGAACATATATCACCCTATACTGGCTGGATAATTGTTTATCTCTGTGATTAACAATATATATATAGGGTGTAACTAAATTCCCATTGCTGACTTTGAGGACGTGTAGTGGATACGTTTAGCATAGAATCGCATGTCCCGAAACTTAACATTTTCCCACTACACGCATGCAAAATACCACAACACACATTCAAATCTCCCGCATTTTCGGCGCCAAAAACCCTGCACGTTGTCCGATTTGACCCCACTGGATTAATACGTGTGGGGTTACATGAAGTCCCTGATTTACGAGACCCCTTGTGTAGCATCCGTGGAAGGCCTACTTGTGTGGATTATGGATGCGGCTGATGTTGCAGGACCAAGAATTGGAGATCGTGAGTTCCAAAACATGGTACGAAGGTACCGTATGTGTTGACGTCATTGGTCGTCAGGTTGAGCCCTTCTTGTGGACCCAGACGACAAACATCACAGCAACGTGTGTTTGTGGTGTTTTGCGTGTACCGAGAAAACGGTGCGTTTCCGAACATGGGCCCCTATGCTAAACGTAACCGACTACACGTCCTCAAAGCCTGTAATGGGAATTTAGTTTAACTCTGCATATATCTATATATATGTGTGTGTGTGTATGTGTGTGTGTGTGTGTGCGTGTGTGCATGTGTGTTCGTGCGTACATGTGTGTCCGTGCGTGCGCGCGTGTGTCCAGAAGTCTGCTAGTTGCCCAAGGACATTCTAGGCCTATCACCTTATGGAGTTTCTTTAGTATTTTCGGTACCCGACAGTCATATAAAATAAAAATGACTGACAACTGGAACATTACAGTAGCATGTACTAAAATTTATATGCTTAGGAAGCGGTATGATTTAAGATGACAGTAAATATTCCTACGGTTCGACTGTAGATAAGTTAGTGCATTCAAGTCACCCCGACCCGCTGCTAGTACAAGCACATCACGTAAGCAGTAGGAAGTATTCCATTACAGATGTAACATATTCAAATGAGATACTAAATTGATATGTATTGTAAGTTAAAAACTTATTCAGTTTGGTTACAATGGAACTATCAACGATTGCATATCGAAACCTACCTTGAAATTTCTCCCCAAGAAATGTTGTGTGATATACTAAGCCCGTGTGTAAAAAAAATGTAGTTGTCGCTTTTAACTGCAAGGCACAGAAACCGAATAAAGAATCAACAAATGGCAAACCACCATAGCAGTTGGACGTCCTTGTTTGAGTAGGGGCAGGTGTTACGACTATTCAATCCACCAAGCCTGGAGTTGTATTACTTCACTGTAGTTTAAATGAAATATTTGACGCTGGATTTCTGTGCCTTGCAGTTAAAAGGACCAGATAGTTGTATGACACGGACTTGATACATCACGACACTTCTTTGGAAGAAATTTCAAGGAGGTTTCAGCATGCAATGGTTGACAGTTCCCTTCTTAGTTAGCAGACTGTAGTAGCAAAATACTGGTGTTTATTTATAGTTAAAATCCGTTATCACAAAGCGCTTTAAAGACGATATACAATGAATGCGTAAGCAACGTTACAATTAACTCATCCTGGTCCCTCCATGGCGCGACAGGCTTAGAAGGCTCATAACTAGAGACCGGATATTAGGGTAAATGCCTACAGTTATTTATTATAGATATTTTAAAAGTGACTTCATATAAGTTCATACCAACGACCCTAGAGTTGTTTTTCCATTAAGTTAATTTTGCCTATAAATGCCTATTTCAGCTTATAATGCCTATAAATGCCTATTTGCAGTTTTTTTTCTCGAAATTAACTCAGCTTTTCAATTAAATCAATTGAAATGGACAAACTTCATGGCACAAATCATTTCATAGAAGTTTTCAAGTGTTTCTTTTTATAAATTCCCTTAGAATATTTTAGGATAAGGGTGACAATAACTAACCCCCTCATTGCACTCCCGTTAGGTAAATATTGTATTTTTCGCCTCATGCATTCCCGTTAAGCGAAATAGCCCTAAGCTATGTCCCATTGTTTTATGCTCCGGCTCGAAGGCTGGGTGGAGAACAGTTCTTTGCTTCTTTTCAATACAAAACATTGCTGGAGTGACAAAGAAGGTAGATGGCTCAAGCTTTCTTTCTCTGTCTCACACCTGGTGTTGAAACTGGCAATATTATTTTTGATGTTGGTAACACTGAATTCAGTCTGCAGTCCTCATACACAGACAGGTGCTTCAAAGACAAAGTGGTTGCAGCAAGTGTATGTGGCTTCTTCTTCTTCTTTTTTTTACCTCTAGAACTGTTTTTTTTAAGATACCTAAAGAGCAGACAACAGTAAAATACAAACCGACCAATTTCGTGAAAAGAATTTGGCGCGGAAATATTCTCAAGTGAGGGTTCTGCTCTTTGTAAAAAGGCAAACAAACTCCAAAAGCATATGATATCTTGCATGCTATTGATAACATATATTTATATTCTTAACATAAGACTAAAAAGTTATGTTGTAGTCCATTTTTGTAAGAACCTATTTTGAATTTTTAGCGCTTATAATGATTTTTAGTGTCTTTTTGCCTGCCTATTTTGAATTTTTTAAGTGCCTAACATCCGGACTCTACTCATAACCTATTATCCGGCTGCTGGTATCACATCCACATGTGTTAATTTCAGAGGTGGATGATCATTGATCTCCAGGTAGTACAGGAATGACATGTGGTCAGCATGTTTAGTCTTACAGCCGTTATAGCTGGTTTTCTCAACCTGGAGCTGCTACTTATTAGAGCTGCTCATATTCCTCAAGATGCTGGGTGGGCATCGGTCCCAAACTGGCCTAAATTCTATGAGAAAATGTACTCTCCATGGGGACTTGAATCAGGTATATCACTACAAAAAAGACAATTATCGTTATTCATTCAATAAAGCACAACAACATCAATTAGTAATTTTGTAAATAACTAAATGCCCCATTTTGATTATTATGACACTCTTTTTACAGACTTAAATATTATTTACACTCAAAGACTTCAACGTGTTCATAATTATTGCGCACGTTTTATTTGTGGTATTCGCAAATTTCACCATGTTACACCGTCCCTGGAACAATTATCGTGGCTTCGTCTAAGAGATCGTTAGAACTTTCCATTCACTATCCCTTCTCTATAAAAACCTTCACACATCATCGCCCTAATTATTTATCACGCCGCTTCATCAGACTATCCGACACACATAATCTTGACCACTCGATCCCATCAGGCACATTGCCCTTTATATCCCTCCTCATCACACTGTATACTATTCATCATCTTTTAACGGTCTCACTTACCAAAACATGGAATTCCCTTCCGCCCTATGTCAGAGACTGTCCAAACTATAACATCCTTCAAAAAATAAATTAAAGAATTATTTAATAACAACCTAACTTATCCACCTCACTGATAGTATTCTTTTAACAATTAATAAATTTAATTATCATAAGTAATGCCACGAGTGATTTCCAAATTATCGATAAATTCACGACTCACGAAGTGAGGAAGTGAATTTATCTAGAGAATTTGGAAATCAAGAGTGGCATTTATTAGGACTATTTAACGAATAAAAATTTAAGCTGGTTTACTCAACAAATCATTATTTAACTGTAGTTATTTCAAAATATTTATATATTTAATGTAAACGGCGATTGTTTGAAAACAAATGAGAAACGATAGGTACGCTTCTACTGCTTCTTTTGTTTATCACTGCAACCAGATCATACTATTTATTGCCAAAGGAACGCATATATTGTAAGAATGCTCTCTAGTGGAGAAAAAATGAAACACATCAATCTGTATATTAATTCATTTTCTGATGTCGTATGATGTAAATATGACAATTATATTTTTCTGGATTATTAACTGGGAAAAAACATACATTACAGAAAGTTGCAAAACAGTGGCTTCTTTTTTTGGTGGTATCATCAATTGACTACAAATGTTGACATGCATGCGACTATTATATACAAGCTGTTAGCCGTATTTCTTATAGGCTCAGTCACTGCCAAAATAACGGTCAGACCTGTTTCAGAATATTAAAAAGGGGAGGAGCTTTGTTTACTATCGGTTAATGTATAACACTGATAAATATTTCGTGCAAACACGACTCTGATTGGTTGTTAAAACAGAAACTCATTGGAAACGTGATTGGTCATTGGAATACCACTTGAGGTCATGAGGTTAAAATATGTCTATGAAAATAATATTAAGATTGACAAATATTTTATTTTGTTTTGTTTTAAATATTGTACAAACGTAAAATTAGTTTTCTATATCTCATTATTTTTCGTTTTATATATACATTATTAGACAGGGACAATTTAGTATGTGTTGCCTGTATACATTTTATTACTAGTTTTAGTCTTAATTTTAACTAACATTAACTAGTTGCATTATAGATCGTAATATAATAGATATTATCTTTTTGATCAAATTTTTATTTAGTATTTAATATTAGAGTTCATTGTGATGTTATATTCTGATGTAATATATGTTGTGCCCTGGTGAGTGGAAGAGAAGGCCACATGGCCTTAACTCCACCAGGCTAAATAAATAAAATAAATAAATCTAAATTCTAAATAATGTTCTGAACTAGAAGTTACATGCAACCATAACTCCATGGCGCCAACAAACATAGAAGGCATTGTTCCACCAACGGCTTCCCGCTTACATTTACAGGAGTGAGATCATCCAGCCAGTATAGGGGTGGATATGGGTCAGCAATGTCGGATCCTACAGCTGTTTATAGCTAGTTTTCTCACCTGGGAGCCGTTAAATTGTATTTACCTCAAATTTTTCACGATGCTGGGTGGTCACCGATCTCATAACTAAACGAACGTACTGGCACTATGTGAACCCGTAGGTTCATGGGCCAACGCGGACATAAGCTTCCATACATCCCTATCCTGAACTAATGTTTTCCATTCATCCCCTGTATAATCTACTTCCCTCAAATCATGGTTGATGTTATTCTCATTCATCGTTCTTAGCGTACCTACTTGGCACTTTCCCTCTGGTTTCCATGCCCCTCTTTCTTTCCCATTCGTGCCACAAGTCCTGTCCATTACAGTCTACGAGACTTAACTGTTATTATACTGGTTTCCATAAAGAATCATGTAGCTCACTATCATGTAATTTTCTCCATTCGTCTGTCCATTCATTGGTCCAAAAATGTTTCTATGACTTTATTCTCAAATACCCGTAAGTCCTTTCTCCTCCCTTAAAGTAAGAGTTCATGATTCGCTTCCATATAACTGGGCGAATAATATTTTTAAAAATTGTCAGTTCAATTTTTTTTAGAGAAATTGGAACGACAAGAGTCCCATTAATGTATAATAGCACGCATTTCCAGAATTGAGCCTACGTTTAATTTCTTTGTGCGCCTTATTTCTATTTATAATTTATTGTTCGTAGGTATATGAATTCAGCCTTTCTTCAAAATATCCCCAATCATTCAGTTGACGGGGCAACCAGATTCCTTACTGACCGAAATTAGAAAATTTCTTGTTTGCCTCTGTGAGGCAAAAAGCTAAACATTCGCTGAAATTTATAGGGAGATAAGGGTACCGAAAATTAGCTTAGTTAAGTAACTCCCATTAGAGAGCACCCTTTCCCACATGGGGATGTACACGTATAGACATACAGATATTAGTTATTATCTTACGGTATTATAATCACACATCATTAGTGGTTACTGCCATCTGTTGGATGAATAATAGAACTACTTACCTTAAAAATGTGAATTACGAAATGAGTAGGATGAAGAGGTACCAAAGTGTTTTTAATGCTAGAAGTTATTATTTACGATACTAGATGGCACTGACTGTCTACTAGTAGTATCCACTGAACCCATAAAATATAGGCCTGCGTTATTTCTTAACGATGCTTTCAAAAAAATTATATAGTATATGTATCCCAAGCTTGTTTTTGAAATTTATATATTTATGTACTTAACGAAGAAAGAATATGAAAAATGGGGATTAAATTTGAACATGAAAAAACAAAATATTTATCGATTCGTGAACCAGAACAAAATTTAATTTTAGAGACTGGGGAATCAATAAAATCTTGTAGTGAGATCACATATTTAGAAATAAAAATGGGAGTTATGAAGACGAAATAAAAATATAAATAATAAAGAAAAATTTGCAATTGCTTGCCTCAATGTAATATTGTGGCATAAAATATAAGTATAAAATAAAATGAATATATATCATACAATTGTTAAAGCATCATTACTTATGGAGCAGAACTTGACCATTAACAACAAAAACAAATAAGTACCTATTGGCAACGGAAATGGATTTCATACGAAGGGCCGCAAGAATTTCAAGAAGAGAGGAGTAATAAAGCAGTAATCCCTACTGCTCAAACAAATAGGAACTCAGTTATAAGGGAGAAAATGAAGATTGAAGACACTATTTTAGATTATATTAAAATTCAGCAATTAAGATGGTAACGGACATGTCCAGCGAATGGAAGAGGATCGACTACCAAAATCTGTTTTGGAATGGAAACCCGAGGGAAGACGAAGCGGAGGAAAACCTAAAACCTCCTGGAGTCAGGGAATATGTTTATATATGAAGGAGAAACATCTACATCCAGGAGATTGAATGGACCGACAAAATTGGCTATTAGGAATCGGGACGATGTCAAAGACATTAATCAACCGATGATCTATCTATATATTTAACGACCTCTTTAAAACTTTAACAGCTGAGCTCTTTAGAGACGCATTTCAAATCTAAGTGTGAGAGGGCCTAAAACTTTTGCCCAGAGACCTCTCTTTTTAGGTTTGAGAGGTTTTCAGGTCCCATAAATCTAAGACACTGGACTCACGGGATTAGTTCCCTTTGAAGGAACCCAATGCTTAGGATTAGAACGCTCTGAAAAATCTATCAGCCCCCAGACAGATTTGAAACAGCGAACTTTGGAATTAGATGCGAACATAGTAAGCATTAGTCCACCGAGACCGACCTCATACACAATATACAGTAGGATTAATGGTCCAACGTCTGTACAATCTTCATTTCACGATAAGACTAGCGGGGACTGAAGAGGAGACGAAATATTTATTATTATATCATCTATATATATTATTAACTCACTTATTGATTTTACGGCTCCTTCAGTGTAGCCATAACCTAGCTTTAGTTAACAGTTTTTAGACTAAGCTAATTTAGGTAAGCTTATTTCCTAACATATGTCATGAGTGGCATGTGGTCAGTGTACCGACCCAATGAGACATTTTATAGGCAACTAAGGCATTATTGGGATGGCAATTTGTTTAGAAGCCTCCTTTTCAGGCTTAAGGTTATTTTACGAGCCTGAAAATCTTCAGACTCGGGACCCACGGCTTATCCCATTCGCCTCAGAAGACGAGGTAGACTCGCCGGCAGTTAAATGGCCTTCAACTCAGAAGACGAGCTATACTCGCTTAACTCTGCTGTTATATATTATGCAATATTTTGTACATCCCTTGGCAGGGTAATATTTTTATTAACATTTATGAATAGTAGAGGAATATGTTTTGGCCTTCACCCTTATGACCTCGAGTACCACCACGACTAACTAAAATATTCTATTCTACCGAGTGTCGAAATCGAATTCAGAGGTCATCCGGTGGCTTATAACCACTGAATAAAACATCCGCCTACATATTTCCTTTACTACCTGTCTTGCACTATTTGTTAAACACAGTTATCAGGGAAACTAATGTCACTATTAGGAAAGGGAACTATCCGCGTTGTGTTGTTTGTACTTTGCAGGCAAAATTACAGCCGCTAGTCTTCTCAGTAACTAACTATATCACGAAACTCAACTGGTTAGGTAATTTGGTCACAATTCAAATGTGTGGGCTAAAGGGCCTACAATTTTGCCCAGAATCTCTTATTTTAGTCTTTTAAGTAATGTAAACCTACAACACGGGATCTACTTCCTTTCCGAAGGAAGCGATACTCACGGTTTTATACCCTTAAACCATTTTTTTAATTCGCCAGGATATGAAACAGTTGATCTCGAAAACAAGGAAGACCATTGTAACCATTTGTCCGTTGCGACAACATTTTATGAATATTATTAATGGTATGACTATTTAACTCATGTCCCAAATGGGAGTCAATGACCACTACGTTTCAATGAATTTTGATTTACAACCAATTACAGTCGTGTTTCACACTGGAATTTATCAAATAAGTTTATCAATTAAAGAAGCTGCTCCTTTTTAACATTCTGAATAGGCCAGAGCATTATATTGCAGTGACTGACTGACTCTCTAAGAAATACGTCTACCAGATTGTATAATTATATAGTGCAGGAATGTAAACATAAGTGTTTACGGGATATAATAGCCTATACAAACATTTGTAGCAATTGATTATACCACAAAAGAAAACAAAAAAGAGAAACCACTGTTTGCACTTAATTAAACGTATTATTTCCAGGTAATAAACGTTCCAGAAAAATATAATTGACATATTTACATTAATTAATATATAGAGTTTGATGTGTTTCATTTTTTCTCTACTAGGGTGCATTCTTACAATATTGCGATCCTTTGGCAATAAATAATATGATCTGGTTGCAGTGATGAACAAGTGAAACATAACAAACGTTTCTCATTTGTTTTCAAACATCGCCATTTGCATTACATGTATAAATATTTTAACGTAACTATATTTAAATAATGATTTGTGAGTAAACAGCTTAATTTTATTCGTTAAATAGTCCTAACAAATGCCACTCTTGATTTCCAAATTCTCTAGATAAATCCACCCCTCACTTCTATCATTTGGAAATCACTCGTAGCATTACTTATGATAATTGTAATTTTTCGATGGAGCTGTGACCCAATTTTACATCGAATTTAGCCTAAATTTGACTAAAAACTATAAAATCCTAAACCGAACGAGAATCGAAACCGGAACCATTTTTCGTTAAATAAATTATTACATCTGGACCACAGCGTTTATCGATTTTTAAATTATGTAAGCCCTAAATGCTTTAAATCGTACATTTCATATACTAAAAGAAATCTAATTATATATTATAGGCCTGCGCTATTTAACATTTCGATTAAATTTTAAGGGTTGAAATGATATGAAGAAAATATTTAAATGTGTGGTTACTTATTCATATAATTTAAATGTTTTTAATTCAATGCCCCTGGTTGTCACTTCGACATTCTATTCTGGTATTGGCGTAATTGTAACCCATTTCTCAGGTTGGGACGCCTGGAAGGCGGGATTTTGCTGTCGTCCTTAATTTAATCTAAGGCGAATATGAACAGTGATGATTATGATGGAAACACGATGTTCGGGCATCGTTTGGGCCTTTAAGGTTCTTGACATTTGTCTTACAGGTGAGGAAAAACCCCGAAAAACCTCACTCAAAACTTATCCCGACCGGGGATAGAGTCCGGGCCCGCAGCATGACAAGGCACAACGCTACCTTGAGACCACAGCGGTTTATTCGTTTATAAATGTAGGCCTATTTTTGGCAGTTATAAACAGGAATGAGGCGTACAATGAAATTAAACATAGGCTTAACTTGGAAACGGGTACTAGACTATTATGCATAGCAGGGACTCTTGTCATTCTAACTTCTCTCTAAAAGCTTTAAACTACATATATATATATATATATTATATATATATATATATATATGCCTATGTCCATCGCTGTGGTCTCAAATTAGCGTGCTGCCTTGTCACGCAGCGGGCCCGGGTTTGATCTCCAATCCGAACAAGCTTCCTGGGTGAGGTTTTTTTGGGGCTTTTCCTCACCTGTAAGACAAATGTCAGGAAGCTTAGAGCCCAATGGTCCCCGAAAACCATCCGGCCATCATCATTATCATCCTTATCATTATCATCACCATCCTTCACCGGTGTGGAAAGCATTGGGAAGCTAACACACCTATAATTCGCTAGTAAAGCTGCAAAGCATAGCATGGAAATGCTATGGTTGCAGTGAAAGACCAGTCCTCGGGCAGAATTACTATGGATGATATATATATATATTATATAAAACGGTTAGTTCTTTCAGTTATGTTATGGTTGTAAAACATAGTCTCTTGCTTTAAGGGAGGAGAAAAAAATGCGAATATTTGAGAATACTTTTGTTATGAAAATTTTAGGATCGAAGAGAGACGAACAGACAGGTGAATGGAGAAGACTTCATAATAGTGAGTTAAACTATCGTAATGGAAACAAGATATAATGAGAACCGATAAGTCTTGCAGACTGCGAAGAGCAGGGCATACGGCATTAATAGGGAATGAAAGAACTGAATCCAAAGGAATTTCAAGAAAACATGTTCATATTCGAGAATGTTCTTTTTTTTATTCAATGCCACCACGTTGTCATTTCGACATTCTGAAATTCTCTCCTGGCTTAGCGTTATTGTAACCCATTTCTTAGGATGGGGCGCCTGGAAGGCGGAGTTTCGCTGCCCCGATGATATATAGTAGGTGATGATGCGCCAGAATCCTAAACTTGATGAATATGTCAAAGATGATAATGATGGCCAGATGATGTTCGAGACCGTTTGGGTCTTAAAATATTCTGACATTTGTCTATCAGGTAAGGAAAAACCCCGAAAAAACCTTACTCAGGAAACTTGTCCCGACCGGGATCGAACCTGGGCCCGCTGCGTGATATTCGAGAATGTTGTAGATTAGATATGAGAAGAGTAATTACAATTTAAAGAAATATGAAAGTGATTGACTTACCTGCGAATGGCAGGAGCAGGAACAGGGCTGTTGAACAGGAGGTAATCATGTTGACACCGTGACTATCCTCCTCAGTGTGTTGTCACTTCTGCGTGTTTTGTTTTACGTAACAATACAGACAATTGTGTTCACCCTCCGGTGACTCTGCGACATTTTTCTTGCAATTATCTGCAAGCTTAAAAAAACACTAGTGACATCACAGCCTCCTGACCCTCATCTTTCATTTGTCTTCACTCATAATAAATAATCGTACTTGCAATAACACTAGCGCATTCGATAAGTAATGCCAACGCTGTTGTAAATCAGCGATCCTAGTGGTGACCACTGTAATCTTGCAGTAAGTTGTTGAACAGCCTTTGTTAAATAAATTTATAATGTTAAAACATTCGAAATAGCAATATTTTGTGAATACATCTACTGTTTCCCTCATGTAATAAGTAAATCCGCTCCTAACAAGTTGTTCAGTAGAATTTGTTTATAAGGTGGAATTGAGAAGTACTCGAACATCCACCAAAGTCACCAGATATGAGCCTTTGTGACTATAACTTTTCTCAAAAATCTAAGAACATCTACGAGACATTCGATTTCAATCAAGAGTTGATATCCAGAAAGCTCTAGATCGATCAGATGAGAGAGGTATCCAGAAATGATGCTGCAGGTGGAATGCACCGTCTTCCAAAGACTTGGCTGGAGACTATAAATGGTGTTCGTAATGTCAAAAATAACCTAAATTATTTTTTGTGATGCTATAGCAGTGTTGCCATTACTTGTCGAATGCCATAATAATAATAATAATAATAATAATAATAATAATAATAATAATAATAATAATTCAATACAGTAAAAGCTCCTTATTCGCGGGGGATATGTTCCGCAAATATGCCGCGAATACAGAAACCGCGAATATGGAATGGTAAATTGAATGGTTATATTGGGGATGTTCCGAGGTTCCAAAATAAAATAAAAATTATCAAAATAAAATCAATTAATGAGAGTTTTAAACAATTTATATTAATTATTAATGTCAGCCTTAGGCAAGGGCTTGAAAAACTTAGTATTTTGTTCCTGTTTTGCTGCTTTTAAAAGCTCTTTCTGTCCAGATTGATATTCAGCTGTGAATTCAGCGATAGAATTCCTTCGGTGCCTTCGGATTTCTTGATTAATCTTACAATTGAGTAATTAACATTGAAACAGCGTGATATAGTAGCAAACTACTCGCAAACGCGTAAAAGGTCAAATATTTATGTTTTTACTTTAAGCGACATCACTACTTTTTTCCGCTTCTGAACTAATTTTCTCTCCTTTTTCTCGACATTATAAATTGGAAACAAAGAAGAGTCAAGAGCTATTTAAACAAAATTATTGCAACGAATGACAAGTTGAAACAATAAAATACTCGATCGTGGCGAGGGCGGTATTAATCAACGCACATAACGGCACGTGAATTACAGCGGCGGTGCCTTTTAACAATGAACTCTAGGCTTAGTGACAATAAGGTTTATTTACTTTGATATTAATTTGACCATTTGGTTTGAATCGCTCTTTGTAAATGTCGTTTTGGCACGTGCCTGCAGTAAAAAAAAAAAAAAGTTGCGTTAATGAATGATACTAGTCCTTCTAATATACCGACTGGATCCGCGAATAAAGAAATTGTTAGCCGCGAATACAGGACCCATGTCGCAATTTTTTAACCCGCGAATAATGAAAACCCGAATAAGGGAACCGTGAATAAGGAGCTTACACTGTACTCCATTGACAACAATGTTTCTCACCCATGTAATAGCTATGACTAGAATAATAAAAATTGTATACATTTTAAATATTTTTGGTGAAGTTGGGATGGCAACATTCCTTGTATACATAATATCATGCGTTTCCAGAATTGGGTCTATGTTTTATTTTCTTTGTGCATCTCATTCTAGTTTTTAAATATTGTATTTTTAACAGAATGGATGTCTTCGACGAGATTATAAAGTTTAATAAATCCGTAGGAATAATAAATAAATAATGAACATTACTTTGGTCCAAAAACATACTCTAATCTGTGTGTGTGTATATATATATATATATATATATATACACACACACACACACACAAACACACACATATATATATGTGTGTGTGTTGCGTGTGCGTGCATGCGTGCGCGCGATATTTGCAAGGCCAGTTCTCTGCTATAGGAGAGTTGAGTGATGGATTCCGTGAAAAATATTTGAAAATAAAATTACAGCTTATGAGATGAGGTTCATTGCGCTGAACAGCAGGCTGTACCAAGTGTGATTAAAAAAATGGCATATTTGAGGAATTGAATATGGTGCGCATAATATATTATATCCATCAGTTATCAACAGAACTGGCGTCAACATGTGGACCGTACATCCAGATCAAAGATTACTAACGAAATTTTAAAGTACCAACCAAATATATAAGATCACCAGGACGGCCTAAGCAGAGACGTTTGGAACTTTTTTGTAGAACTTAACACTCCACACTCCTACGAAATTAAAGGAAAATTATGATGATAATAATGTATTTAGTCGCCTTTTTTACTGAATTATATATATGTTTATACACATGAAAAACATGGTAAGGTAAAGATAGACTTTTTAATAGTATTTATTTTGCAAGAAATAAATACATTTCTTAAAAAATGGTTATGTAAGATGAGTTTTAGTACAGATATAACTTGTTCCGCACCGTATCCAACTGGTTTAAGGCATGATTCCTTGGCACAGAGCTAAGGGACTTAACGCTGCTTCGAGACTGCACGTCACATGTCATTGTAGCCAGTATGGGATCGGTGCCCACCCAACATTGTGAGCTACAGTAAGTAGCGGCTCCAAATTATGAATATGCTGTAACAGCTGGGAAACCCTACAATGGCTGAACATGAAATAAGAAGCAATAAACAAATAGTAATATTTTCATTGGTTTTAAAAAATATAACAAATAACGTTTCACACTATCTTCATCTAATTTAATTTTTCCATGTAAGGAATTAAATTATTAATATTAAAATATTCGTAGACTCGACAAGGAGTCAATACTAGTAAAATTCATATCAAATTCCGATGAGGTGAATAGTCGTGTGATGAAAATTAAAATTTAAAATGTACCTGTTGGTAGGTGCCGTCGTCCTCAACTTTCTTAAAATATTGTATATAAAATTAACTGTTGTTGGAGGATTTGAACCCTGGCTTTCACATACATTTCATCTTGTTGTAAGTAGTTTAACCATCTACGCTATTCAAACATACTATTTTATAAACAACTTTATACAATATTTTAACAAAGATGAGGACGACGGCACCTACCAACAGGTACATTTTAATTTTTAACTTTCGACAAGGGAACACCACCTAGAAGTACTAGCCACTAAAGACGCCCTCTGCAGTTTGAGGGAGAAACGTCTGGAAGAAACACCAGTTATAGGACCATGTCACATAGCCCAGAGTCATTTATATTACGATACCGGCCGTGAAAGGCTGCATTCCAGAATTAAATTATTATTACTAGGTGTGTCGCTAGATTATTTCCTAGAAATTTTTTGGACCAAACAGAGACGAAACAGACGGGTAAATAGAGAAGAACTAACATTTCCGATACATGATTTTTATAGGAAAACAGATGTAATATAAATAGTTAATTCTCGTTGACTGCGATGGGTAAGATATGTGGCACGTATGGAACATGAAAGAGGGGTTTTACGAGTAAAACTACCTGTAGGAAAACCGAAGGGAAAGCTCCAGTAAGCAGACCAAGAATGAGGTGGGGGAATAACATTAACTGTAACTGGAAATTACGTTATTGGATCACAAAAGAAGTACTGACATATCAGAAAGGAATTGAACGTAGAACCAATCACAATTAAATAGAAAACATAGAATAAATTGGAGAGACCATGTCCTTACGAATGCCAAGCACCAGAATGGCAAGACTGTTTTATTTTTATAATCCGAGGGAGGGGGCAATTAATGTAGGTCGACCTTTAAAGAGATGGCGTGAGCAATTTTGAGTCGAAACAGGCCTACAGGCCTAATCCTTGAAGACGATGTTGATGATTTTTTTGTGTGTTCTGGTTTCATTAGGCCAACAGTGCCAGATAAATGAATAAATATTTTGAATAATCTCATATAATCTTAGGTGAATATCCCTATAAATTTTGGAAAACTTAGTTAGTTTATTAATTTTAGTCATAATACATTTCAACATTAATAACATTCATGATAAAATTCCGTTGAGGTATTAGTCACACAATTAAAGTATAAAATAGTTACCTAAAGGGTAAAAGTTGAGGGAGACGGACCTTTTAGGTAACTATTTTATAATTGTTATACTTACTTGTATAATACGTTTTTTACATAGATATTGACATCGGAATGAACAAAGTGGTCATGCTTGGATGCAGTTAATTACAAACTTAATACATAGGCCTATAGAAAGATATTTTAAAAAACTTTATAATATTAACGAGAGAAGGAAAACAGAAAATACAGGTTTAGGAGCAAGTTTCAAAATAGAAAGTGCACTTTGGACATAAAAATTAATACAAATAAATAAATTTAAAAAATATAGAATCCATTAATACCACACTGAAGAAAGAAATTAAGATATTTTAGGATGTAATATAAACTGAAATAGGCTATTAATCATTTATCAATGTAAAATGTTTAAATAATTAATGTGTTCTTATATCTGAGTTTATTTTGCTTAGCTCTAGATTGGATCTATCATTTCAATATACGTAGAATTTTGTCCTAAACATCTAATTGTTAGATCCAGCGGTTGCGTAGAATTTAAGTACGCGTAGCAAGAAAGAAATATTATGTCTGGGCTGTAATAACTTGAATTTGTTATTATTAAATTTAGTTTCTATTTTTGTGAAAATAAGTAAGCAATATAATTAAAACGTGTAGTATGACTGAGTCAATATTTAGTCTTGAAAATGACAGCTTCGCTGTTGGAAATCTGTTAACTCTATTAACTTTTAATTGGTGGAATTGGGTACATTGACTAACACGTTTTGAAAATAATTTGCACTATTCTTTACATCAATTAAATCAGTTATGCCAAAAATATAATTTTCAAAATATCAAATGAAAAAACAAAAATTAATAGCATTTTGGGGAAAACGGTCATATAAATTCAAAAAATCGTAATAGACAACAAAGTTCTGGATCAAGTGAACAAAATTTAAATTATTTGGGTTGTATTTGCTCTATAAACACAAAAACTGAAAAGAGACCATACATATGAAAACTGTCGAAATTTCAATTTAATATGCCGAACATATACATAAAACATTAAAAAATAAAACAAGAATAGATACAAGATTGAAGTTTCATAAAACATTGGCAGTTCCTGCATTGCTTTATGGGAGCGAAACTTGGGTAAGGACCCAAAAAATTACAACACAAAAAAGTAGAACACAAAAGCGCAGAAATGATAGAAAGGAACTTCCTTAGAAGAACAAAAGTCTGCACAAGATTGGATCGAATAAGGAATGAAGATATAAGAACAGAGTTAAAATATATATCCCATTGGATGAGAAAATCAGAGAATATAGAGAGAAATGGTTTACACATGAATGTAACAAGATTACCAGGAGCAGCATTCAACTACTCAGCCAAGAGGTTAAAGGAATGTAGGAAGGCCAGTGAAAAGATGGACAGAACAGCTGTAAGGGCGGAACAGGCAATTTGCCTACCCCGTGAAATGAAGAAGAAGAAGAAGAAGAAGAAGAAGAAAAAAAAGAAGAAGACTACGACTACACGTTTTACAATTGTTTCACCAAGAAGATCATTAGTTTATTAAAAAAGAGCAATATAAACTTAAATTTTGCTTTAATAAATGGCACGCATTTGAATTGAATTATTTATATTTTCTTTACACTGTATTTGGTTTATTCAGTGACGCTTGACATTCGTAATATTGGAACCGATTTCGAATGGTTGAGAATCACTGCTTTTATACAACAATGAATACTTCTGCTAGTAAGTTTTTACAACACTTATAAAAACACAGAGAATATTCACACATTAAAAATTGAAATTCCCAAGCAAAGAAAACCAAAAAACAAACACATAATTACGGCGATGTTCACTTGAAATAACCGGCCTAATACCACTGAGTACTCACTTCTGTTCTTCACAGTCGAGTACCAGGGAATTTCTAGACACTTGCGCATGCGTATACATACCGGAACAATTAAGAGGACAAGAGACAATACCTGTGAAAAAATGTTAGAAATTAAAACAATGAGTGAAGAAGATATTTGGCAATGCAGCACGGAGGGAAATTTACGTAAAAAAAAAGAAAGAAATTAACAGTCGCGAAGCGTGAAGAACAAAAGAAATTGAGGAACAGATGAAGGTCAACGTGTTGCAGTTAGCAGGACGTAATAACCAAGGAACAAAAGTAAGGTTATCCAGAAAAAAAAAATGATTCATTCATCATGGGCAGGAAATACAGGGACAACACGACTAATGTTCTTAGTTTTTGTTCCAAGAGTCATAAGGTTCGGTGCTCATTACACGCATATAAGAAATAAATGCATTAAACCGGAGACATTTATTTATGAATCCATAGTAAGAAAATTGAGCATTCCAATAAAAAATAAGCATAGGCCTATACTAGTTTGTACTCGCAGTATGTGAATCCACAACTGTATTTGGGATATCAAAGAAAACACACACACACACCAATAAGTTGCCAGATGTAATTATTTAAGGAAATTCAGAAGGAATGAAGCTATTAAGGTTGTTCTCATGAAACTATGTTTGAAAATTTTTTACCAGTTTTCAACCTACGTAGTAGATACGGAAAATTAACATTACAAAAAAATTATATATAGGCCTATCTCTATATTTATGATTTAAATGCGCTTTATCGGCATAAGTATAATTTAAGCAGGAAAAGAAAGATATATTCCGTGAACCAGTAAAATAGGATCATAAATTTGACTTGCTGAGATTTTGTTTAGTTTATGCAGTTCCTCCTAGAGAAACGCCTTTTTTTTTACTTAATTAACAATCTGTGTTTCTTTAAACGTTATTATCGATAATCTGTATATTTATTGGTAGGTAATAAAATTGGGAGTTATATTTAACAAAGAATGAAGTAAAGATGAGGTAATTACAAGTAAAATAAGGTGAATTCCATGGTAACTGACGTAAAAAATGCAACAAAATAAATTAAAATTTGTTTAACCTTCAAATAGTTGGACACTATTTTTTCTATTAATATATATATATATATATATATATATCATCCATAGTAATTCTGCCCGAGGGCAGGTCCTTCACTGCAATCATAGCATTTTCATGCTATGCTTGCAGCTTTACTAGGGAATTGTACGGTGTGGTAGCTTCCCGTTGCTTTCCACACCGGTGAAGGATGATGTTGATAATGATAAGGATGATGGCCATATGATTTCGGGGACCGTTTGGGCCTTAAAGTTTCCTGACATTTGTCTTTACAGGTGAGGAAAAACCCCGATAAAAACCCTCACCCAGAAAAACTGCCCCGACGGGGGATCGAACTCGGGCCCGCTGCGTGACAAGGCAGCATGCTACCTCGAGACCACAGAGGTGGACTATATATATAGCCTATATATATATATATATATATATATATATATATATATATGATTCAATATCTTCAGCAGAAAGTATGGAGTTTCTATCTTTAATAATTATACTTAAAATCTACGGTTTTATATTGGTAAACTGACATACCATGTTTTTACATAGTGAAATTAAAATAATAATCTCTGTGAAGTTTTAAAATGTATTACAAGAAACAATATTGTGATTGTAGTATACAGGAGGAGTTACAACATATATGTTTTGAGATTTATGTTCTAATAAAATTTTGTCAATGATGAGGCCTTATACAAAGTAACTGTAACTGACCGTACGTAACGTCTAACGCTTCTGCGTAGTGTTCCATTCATTCCATTAACGTAGTTTAACCTCTCACCTTATAGGTAGTTTTTACATCCCACACGACACCCGGGCCTGTCTATGGAACATACACATACTTTCTTTGCCACACAAGGACATGGAGGGCCTCTCCGAATGAGTGAACAGCTCAATGTCCGAGACTACACAACATTAAGACTAAACACACCATTCACACACATTCATTCTAAACTTGGCGAATATGATAATGATAGTTTTGATGGCTAAATGATGTAACTCAGGAAACTTGTCCCGACCGGGGATAGAACCCGGGACCGCTGCGTACGAGGCAAATATGCTATCCCGAGATCACATGAGTGGGCCTCTCTGTTTGGTGAAAGAGTTTCAATTAAATAAGTAACATTATTTGTTACCCTTGAGTTTGTTCATGTTCTACAATATTTGGGATGGAAGTAGGCCTACTTTGAAATATTTTTAATAGTCCATATACTACCTTGGGAAGTAGGGGAAGAAACTTTAAATTTCATGAGTTTGCTTATGTCAAATTTGAACGTATACTTCATCTATATAGAAGTATTTTCCAAAGTATTTTCAGTTTGCGGTTTTGAATAGGTCTAAAGCATACTGGTTTCGTAAATAGGGCGAATGTTTTCAATATGATTGTACTTCCTTCGTGACTGGTGTTGTCATGCAGTATCCATCCCCATACCACATTCCATTGAGCGCTAAACTCGCCGGAGGAAGACAGTAGTTACTTAAACCAAGCAAAATTTAAGAACAAGAATAAGAATAAATTTTATTTACAAATAAATGTTTATACAGTATTGACACCCGAATGAGCAAGTGTTCGTGCTCGGGTGCAGTTCAGTTACATGAATAATATAAATAGAATATACACATTTAAAGTTAGGGACCAGTTTCATTTTTTACGTAAATTATGACACATACAAATAAAAAAATAATAATGTATTGGGAATAAGACTTATTCTAACAAAATAATTAATGGAATGGAGAATGATTTATATAAAATAATATAAGCCATATAATGTAATGGATTATAACCAATAATACAGAAGAAAGTAATTAGTAATATATTAATTTATAATAAAATAAGCAATAATAGATGGTTTATATTTATTATTTTAAAATATTCGAATGATTAATTTTATTCACTTAATTAAATAATAAAGATAATTAATTTTATAGCTTTTTTAAAACTAGCTGGGTTTAGTTTACTTAATTCTGGATTGGATTTAATTAATTCATTATATAATTTGGGTTTACATATCTACTATGTTTAGATTCAGAAGTTGTATAAAATTTAGTTAGCTTGTTTGCCTACAGATGGCAGCGAATGACAACTAGTTAGCTCATCGCCACAAAGAGATATCTAGTAGACAACTAAGATTCTACTTGGATGGAAAACCCATTAAATTTTTGCTCAGAGGCTTTAATTTAGGCCCGAAGTTTAAAACGAGTTATAACACGAAACCAGATTGCTCTTTACTCGCAAATCTCGGATTTTAAGGTGAGAGCTTGGTACCTACTATACTACCTGTCTTACTCTCAAGCCAGGATATACAAAATAAACATTTCACAAAAGAATAATAATCGCGGGTTCAAACCGGCCGGGGTTGATTCATTTTTAGGACGTACAAATCCTGACCGTGGGTTCCTTGATAGAAAACGAAAGCCATGGGTCTGTATCGTAGATATTCAGCACAAAAAGAAACTCAAGCTCGAAAAAATATGCCTCTGTGCAAAATTTATTGGCCCTTTCACGACGAGATTTGTATTACGATTTTAATGGCCTGAACTCATAAATAACTTATTGAAATAAAATAATAAAACGTTTATTTTTTTTCTGTTAAAGAATTAGAAGAGGAACAGAGACGAAGCTAAAGCGTAATCATTTATCCTATTATTTGTCTGCCTGTCTGTATCCGTACTTTCCCCGTGTGGTCCAAGAGTACTCCCATACGGTAGATACTTAATAAAGCTAATTTAGTTACGCTTATTTCCCTACAGATCTCTGCAAATAACATCATCATCATAGTACATTCACGAATTTAGGTCATTTGTTGACCTGCTTCGGCCTCAAGAGAAATACCATCCAAAAGTATTTTGAGTGGACGTCCTGGTCTTCTTCTTCCTGCATGTTATCTTAACATTTGTTTGGGTATCCTGTGATCTTCCATTCGATGAATATGTTGCATCCATGTTGACTTATAATCAGAAATTTCGTTTTCTAAAGATTCCATGTGGTAATTCTTCTAAGATGTCTTCATTTTTTTTGTGATCTAGTAGTGTGTATCCTGCAGTCCTCCGAAGGTATCTCATTTCAGCAAAACTAAGTCTCTGCATATCCTTTTGTTTCAACGTCCATACTTCGCTACCATACAAAAGAGTTGGAAGAGCCAGTGTTTTATACACTTTTAGTCTTGAATGTTTTTGGACTAACTGTGGCTTGAAGTTAGAATTTATAACCCTAAAATTCTTAAAAATTTAGATATTTTTGCATTTACATCCTTTCTTCTTCATATGAGATATTGCATCCTAGATATGTAAAATTATTCACCTGCTCCAAATTTTATTGTCCAATACAATTTTACTTCTGGCAGGATCTACACCTTGAATGCCATCATTTTTGTTTTTTTCTGTAGATATCTTTAAACCATATTCTTCTGTAATTTTTGTTAAGTTCATTACAGACCTTTCTGTAGATTATATTCTGAATTTGCTATTATTATTTGGTCATCTGCAAACAATAGGGTGTTTAATTTTCTATTTTCTGATATTTTTATTCCAAATTTATATTTCTTGTTCCAGCAACGTATTACCTCATTGATATAAATTGCGAATAACATGTAGTTAGCAAATCCCCTCTAAGAGATATCTAATAGGTAACTAATTTATTATTTGGTTCGGAAAGGCCCATTAAATTTTGCGATGCTTTAATTGAGTCATAAGGTTATTTTTTTAATACCGTAGCTCATTGTTTGAGTCGTAGCTTCTCCTTTGTTAGGAGTTACTAAACCAAGTTAATTTTTAATTACCTTATTTGCCCATAGATGCCATGAATGTAATGCGGTCAACACACCGACTCAATGAGACATCTAACAGGCAACTAAGGTATTACTAGAACGTTGAGGTCGGTTAATTGTGCTTAGAGGCCTTTTATTCAGGCTTAAGGATCTTTACAAACCTGAAAATCTTTAGACTCTGGACCCACAGCTTAAAGTCTCTCCCGGAGGACTTGCTTCTTGGATGTCTCCGTCCTAAATCAAAAGTCAATCGATTTTAAACCCGCGATCCTCGGGACCAGAAGCAAGGAACATAACCACTAGTCACTGCGGGCCGACCTAACGTTCTTTTAGTAGCCTCAAAAAGTCTTCAGGTTCGCTATTCACGGCTTAAAGTACCTCCAGGATGGCTTTACCTTTCATTTTTCCATTCTAAACAGTGCCAGGTTTGAATACGCGACCCTTGAAATCGGAGGCACGGAACTTAACCCCTAGACCACCGATGCCGATTCTCCTATTATTTCTAAGAGTGAAATTATTCATCTTTAATTTAAGTCTGATATGAGATTCTTAAAACTAAGCAATATCATTAATTCTTTCACTTAATTTTTACGTCCTCATTATTGAAATTTGTCACACTTGATACAGGTTTTAACAATCTCGTTACTTAAGAAGGATTATGGCTTTCTAAAAAGATTATAATTATCACATGATGCATAAAATATTTTTAATTGGTTGGAATATTGTTCTTCTAATTAAGTACTTTATTAGCTGCAGAGGAATTAGCCATCGTGCATGAAAATCAATTTATTACAGCTACTTAAAGCATATTAATTAAGTAAATTGTTTTGGAATTATATAAATCAGGGTTTGCGTTAGTGAGATTTCCTGTTTGGGTGCAATTGTCTACATATTTATGTATATTTAGGGTCCTTCAAACGTTTTATCTGTTGCAGACATGTTTTCTTATTTTGTTTTAGGCATCTGTTTACAGGTAAGATATCGTTATTAATTCGTAACAAATTGCATATTTTATATGTATTCTATGGATCTTCTGTATTAGGAATTTCTCTACATACAGTAGTTTTCCTACACTAGCCAACTAACTAACTCATTGGCTCTATCGAACCCTTAGGTTTATGACCCGCTCGGATTATAAGGTCTCAATACATCCCTATTCTGAGCTAATGTTTTCCAATATCATCAATCTACTTCCCTCAAATCAAAAGATACTGTTATTCTCCCACCTCATTCTTGGTTTACCAGTTTTCCTACAAGAAGCTTCCATGCACCTCTTTCGATCCTCATTCGTGCCAAATGTCCTGCCCATCGCAGTCTACGAGACTAAAACTGTTCTTATTATATATTGATTCCTATACATACCATGTAGTTCAGTATTATGTAGTTTTCTCCATTCGCCTGTTTAACAACCCATTGTAAATTTTACTTCTTCATAAATCCCTATTCTCTAGACCACTCTCTGTTAATCTTCTCGCTACCATACTCCTATGCACTTCTTGAATCCACACTTCGTTTGGTCTCCCCATTCTTCTGTTGCCCTCCGCTTGAAAATTTAATATCATCTTAGATATCTTGTCATCTGATATTCACTTTATGTGGTCAAACCATTTCAGTCTTCTTTCTTCAATAATTTGTAGAATATTTCTGAACATCCTTTATTTCACTGATTTTTTAGTAGGCTAGGCCTATATCTAATTTCGTCTCTTGTTGAATCTCTAGAAGCCCTGCTCCAGAAGTCCATCTCTGTCGCCAATAGTTAATGTGTTTGCTATCAGCTTAATGTCCATAGTATACTCTCTATCAATGAACTACAAATACGTTTTTTTAGTTTTGTTCAGGATGTTTCTACTCCACATCTCCTTAGAAGACCAGGATTCATTCTGGACCGGATAGTAGTAGGCCTATCCTGTGAGGGCTCCTTTCCAGGAATATGGCAATTCTTTCCTTGTAGGGAGGCGCTGGTTCGTCAAAGGCTAGAGAGAAGAAAACCATGAACAAAAATCACTTGGTACTCCAGGTTGGGGGTTATATCCAGGGAAAGTACCTTAGTTGGTTGGGAAATGAGGGTACACTACACACATTACCATATGTTGCGCAACGGGAACCAGTGCGCGTGTTCCATGCTGGTAGCGCGTAACGTATAGTGATAGCCTACTTGTGTACAGTAAGGATACAAAATAAAAGCACGGACACTTACATGATAGTTTCTTTATTTTTACCATTACAATGCACTACAATATACATTCTAAATCGGTCAAAGCAAAATATCCCCCTATTGTCATGCAAGCAAGAATTGTACATGGAAAAGCTTTGTTCTACATAACAGGATGTCACAGGCGCGAAACGAAAATAGCGGACAATCTGCAGAAAATACTCAAAAAAGTTGATGCAGCTGGTTTTCCTTCTAAGGCATCTCGGATATCTTTCATGACGGAATACCCAGATTTTTTCAGCAGAATATATTTTAACTTTTTTTTTTTCGGTGATCAATGTAGTAGATGAAACTGTATTCATATTCTTTCTGACAGTTTCTGAACTAGCTCAAGAGATTTGGGCATTTCTATGTGACTTGTCTGCAGATGTGTGATTGTATCAGAAATATGCCCAAAAAGTTGTTTATAAAATGTAGCTTTTCATGTAAGTTAGAAAAAAATAGTGGTTTTATTATTCCAATTGCTAAAAGTTCGTAAATGTCGAATATATTAACTATTTTAGCGATTATAGTATAATACATGGCATAATGTGACACCACATTGAGCCAGGTTCCCCACCTCGTAATGACGTGTTGTGGGGGCAGAGGTACCCCTGGTGCAATTGCTTTGAATTTCATTATTCTTGCCGGAGCCTTCCAAAATATTATTTTCATATTTGAAATGAATCTTGTCTTCGTCATCATAGGATGACAAATTATCATCATTTCACACATATCTCTGAGGAACCCATATTGTTGTTGGGAAGCGAATCTGATGATGACTCAAAACGTTGATCCTTTTGCAATGACAAATTTATATGTTGCTTATATTTTTTTGTGTTACAATGTCTCTGGATAAACTTTCGTTCATGTACCTGTATTTCTGTTGTACATAGTATACATGTAAACTGTCCCCTTATTATCTCGGAAATACTCACTGTCATACTCTTCAATCAGTTGCTTAATTTTGGAGCTCTTGTTTTCAGCATTTCTGTTTCACCTTTTTGACGAGCACTTAATGTCTTCCAGAACGAATGTAAACTGTTATACTATACGCTGCCGCAGTGACGTCTATATTCTGTTCACTCTCGTAAGCACCGCAGCTGCGCACTGAGCTGAGTTGTTGCCTTCCGCCGTCACATCGCATGCATACTCCGGTTTCAGTTAACTTGTGCTCACTACACAGCACTACAATGCCAACCAAGGTACTTTCTCTGGTTATAACGATGGACCAACTACCTGTCTTATGGAAAAAATCAATTTTTCTAAAAAGCCCAATGTGAAGAATACAGGTTTTCGATATGTTTTAAATATTTAATATTGTTTTTACGTATAACGTTACATCGCGTGTAGGATCATGACAAATCAGTCAGTGAGATTAGAATGAAATCTTAGCGAAATCCGAAGTATTTTTAGCAAAGAAACTCGGCATATCCCATTCAAATAAATCCATAAACATATTCTAAAAAAATCAGGCAAATCTGTCTACATCCTGACAACTTCAAGTAAAATTCTGGCTTGAACCCATCCGGACATGTGTCAAGAATGCTATGGAGAGAGGATGTAAAGAAAGAGACAAACAACTAATGCGATGTTGCTACATATGCTTGCTGACACCTTTACTGCTGATTTACTCACAGACTGCTACTGAGTGATCTCGAGTGATTTCGGCAACATAGATTTTCCTTGCGCATTTACAAGGAGTTTCATTGATAGGTTGTCAAACCTAAAAAAAATAAAAAGTTACGGTCGATAAATCTGTTCCAATGCTATTGTTATGGACCTATCTCGAATGCATTCAAAGGGAAGAAGGGAAGAAAACCATTCTTGTGGTTTGTAGTTACACGCCACCTCAAAGGGATTGGTATCTCACGGAGTGAAAGAGAGAGATCAGTAGTTCACGTATTTTCTGGGGTTTTACTTGAAGTTGTCATACTACATTAGAGTACATCGACAGAAAGAATGCAAGTGGAAGGGATGTGGATTACACCCATTATGATACTAACTTACCCTACATCAGTCGTCAAGTGGCCGCATAAGTTTCGTGTCTTAAGCCACTCGATACGCCTGGCAGGTCACAGCTATTATGGGTCATACAGACTGTGCTTTAAAATGGTTGAAAGAAACCCCCTATTTCCTCCCCATACCTCTTATCCCTCAATTGTATTATTTTTATTGGCCAACAGCAGAAGTGGGAGTTCAAGTGAAATACTAATTTTGGAAATCGCTCTAGCGACCGCGTGTGTTTGCTTTTTCATAAACGTAACTATTCACATAAAATTAATTAAGAAAAGAAATGTATATTCTGCAAACCAGGCAAAATTGGACAATTACTATTAGATTTGTTAAGGAATTCGCTTAGTTTATTGTATGTGTCCCAGCATGTCGCACATGGAAGTAATGTGGAAGAAATGCGGGTGTGAGGGATTGTTGAGCAACACTGTTTAAAGAGAGAAGAAAAATTAGGAAATTATAATGTACCATGCGTTAGAAAAAACATTGACTCATCCGTACCGCACCACTTTACAATGGAGTAGCTAATTTAGAATCACTGAGAGAAATGCTTTTCGAAAGACAATTCAGTATTCTGAAGAACAGAGTCCATTAACACTGAAAGTACTGCTACGCTCACTTCCAACAAATACCATTCCTCCATTTCTCCAAGCTTCAAGTCCGACGAGCTATGTTCACATACAATACGTATTTCCTGCTTGACGGACATTGTGTATTTGTCATGTAATTTTCTTAAGAAATTAACTGATCTAAAATTGTTTCAATATGTTCATTAGCTATTGCCCTCCTTTTTTTATTTTGAAAATTGTACAATATGTGAGTAATCTTGAGGATTTTGACCGGTAGAGGAACTGAAGCAGTGGATCCAGTGAACTTATATATATAATTTATAACACGCAAACTATTCTATCCATATCATTTGTCTAAACATTATAACATTTTTTTTTTGGTTCACCTCAAACGCCTTTCAAAAGTAATCTTCGCATGAATTAAGTTAATTTACTTTCAGAGCCCTATGATTTCTAGGTTCGCGAGTTCAAAACCACTTGGGGGTCGATAGATTTCAAGGGTTTAAAAATCCTCAGTATGGATTCCTTCGGAAGGGAATTAAAGGCATTGACACCATGTAATCGGTTTACGGGACTACAAGACGCTTAAGACTGAAAAAAGAGGCATCTGCGCAAAATTTGTCGGCTCTTTTATGCCCAGTTTTAAATTACAAATCTAATTTTCTTATCTGTAAATAACCAAATAACTTATTGCCACTATCGACCCGTAGGTTTCACGGCGCGTGCGGATATAACTCCCCACACATTCTTCTCCTGAGCGAATGTTTTCCAATCAATTCCCCGTATAATCTACTTCCCTCAAATCATGGTTTATGTTATTCACCCACCTCATTCTTGGTCTACCAACGGGGAGTTTTTCCTTTGGTTCTCCTACAAGTAGCTTCCATGCACGTCTTTCATTCCCCATATCGCGCAACATGTCCTGCCCATCGCAATATACGAGACTTAAGTAGTCTTATTACATCTGGCTTCCTATAAAGACCATGTAGTTCACTGTTATGTAGTCTTTTCCATTCACCTGTCTGATCATCTCTCTTTGGTCCAAAAATGTTCCTAAGAACTTTAGTCTCAGATACTCGTAATCACGTTTCCTCTCTTAAAGTAAGAGTCCATGTTTCGCATCCATTTAATATAACTGGTAGAATAACAGTGTTATATATGTTCAGTTTAACGTTTTTTTGAAAGGAGTTGTGACGAAAAGAGTCCCGGGTAACACATAATATCATTCATTTCCAGAACTGTCTCTACTTTTAATTTCTTTGTGATTAGTATTGTTATTATTAATAATAATTTATTAATGTTAGTATTACTATTATTATTTTTCTTTCATTAATTTTGACAGTTTGTGGTATTGTGCACTGCTCGGAGGACGGAACACAATAATTCTAACGCATCTGAACAGAAAAGGTAAAATGAACGTACGAACAGTAAGTGAAAAATTGATCGTACAACTAAAATATATTTTACTAAAAGTATAAAATATTCCCAATCGATATACAAAATTCAATACAAGATATATTTTTCATATGTTTCTATGGTATGTTTAACATGAATGTACAAAAATACTTATGCTTCATAAATCATGAAAATAAATATCCGTGGCGCAAATGGCTAGACGCTGACTTCTCACTCCTGGGTCCTGAGTTGGCTTCTCTGTCACACCAGGTGAACGAAACTCGTCTGCCAGGTTTAACCTCGGGTTTCTCCCGTTTTTCCCCTGCCAGAATTTTCATCGCACCATCTCTCCACAATTATCTCATTAATTTCATTTCATTTCATCTGTCCCTGTGACGGGTCAGTCGGCATCCTTGTTTCCCATATCTCGATTCGGCCCTGAATTGTCGGAAACTAGTTGAGAAGCAGGAAAAATCTAACCATCATTCTAGAAGTAAGAAGTGAGTGTACACCTTGTTCTTCCTTCCCTTATAAAGACTTTCACAACGTACACCAGCGATGTAAAAACACGGGCTTCATGAGACGGTGCGCACCGATATGCACCAGGAGCGCTCCACTGGACAGGTAACGCTCACCTGGTGACTTGGTTCAGTTTTCTCTCGTCAAACGCAGTGATTAGTATGGCTACGTCCAGCATGGAGGCCTTGGGAGATTCAAGCCGTTCATTTTTTTTTTTTGGCACAAGAATATCTTTCCCAGTTTTGAAACGGTTTTAAATTAGCTAATTCGATGTGAAGAAAAAAGACAAAACCATAAATCGCCTTAAAAATTAATAACAACTCAACAACATCGTATCTAAACAAATTGAAGTAACAAATAAATACTAAAAATAAAGGGGTTTATAAACTTAAGTACAACATTACGGCAAGTTTTACATCGGTTAGAACAATAAGAAATGTTAACACAAGATACACTGAACATTTTTAAAAATTATTAATAACTAAGAAAAATCAAGTTTTGCCAAACTATACTAGAAACGGGTCATCAGTTGGTCATAATCGATAATATATGTCAATATCACACAGAGAGTATAACAACAAAAAGATTAGCATCCTAGAAGACATCACGAATTTTAAATGAAGCTGAGAATACGGACTTGCTCAACAAAAACACGCCCGCAGACCTGAACCCGTTTACAACTTATACAACAACATTGTATCAGTTTAAAACCAGAAGATGAAAACATGGTTTTGAAAGGCTCTCATATTTTAATTATTTGACGAAGTTTTGAAATTCCTGCTCCTTTCGGTACTAAAGTATCATAAAAATTAATAGAATAGAAACCAACCTGGCTCAAGACAGAACTTTATTTAGTTGAGGGCGGCTAGTTTATCAGGTACCAATTTTATGTTTTTAATATTAAATAGTAAGATAAAAAATGTCAAGTATGAATGTCCGGGAAGTAGCA
>JASPKZ010001790.1:0-69776 GCA_030220185.1 Diploptera punctata
TGATGACAGGAATGAAATGGTGATATTCGAAAGAAGTCAGCAATATATGGGCGACAACTCCAGAAGTAATGATGTCGAGGAAGAAGGAAAAACATAACAAATGATAATTCAAAATGCAAACTAATGAAACTTTAGTGAAAAGTTAAATATACACAAAGAAGAAATATGAACGTCTAAAAATCTGGGATGATCAATAAAACAATGATTGACGAGAAAAAGGCAGCTTATAAAAATATTTGAACACAAAGGAAGTAGAAAAAAATAGAATTCAAACGTGAGAGCTATTGTTAAGAGGGAAATAAGAAAGAGACAAGGGAAAACATGGTTAAATTTGTTCAACATTAGAATTAGATTTGCATAAGCTCCAACCTAATGCCTTCAAAATATTAAAACATTTGAATAAAAGATATTAAAGAAGCTACCAAATTAATTGCGGCGTAACAAAAAGAGCTTTTTCAATTATTTAAACGTCTTTGGACTGACAATAGCGATGAAGATACAATTTTCCGAATAATAATGGACAGATTCTCATAATATCATTGGAAGAATTGAACAATAGTTAAAGAAATAAAACAAATGGGAAGGCAACGGGCACAGATGGCTTGAATTCTGAATTGTACAATTATGCAGGCAAACAGTCATGAAAGAATGTTGTCCTTCTTTAATAATGTATTCAAAAATGAGATATACACAAGAATGGAAGACAAGCTTGTTATACCCTGTTCAAGAAAGGAGACAATAGGAGAAAAATGACAACTATAGGGGAATCAGTTGGTTATACAATGCATACAAATTTATGCCGACATTTTAAATGGAAAAATGAAAAAGTTTCAGTGAAAAATTCCGTATGGAATGTCAAAGGATTTAGGAAAGGACGATTTGTATTGGATCAGCATTTTTGTTAAAACTATTGCTTGAAAAAAAGAAGAGAATTGCAATTAGAAACAATTTTGCTTTAATAGATTTGGAAAAAGCATTAGACACAGTCAGAGATCAAAAAACTCTATAAATATATTGGAAGACAGAAATATACCACATTTACTTCGGCAGAACATTACAAAAATATTAACAAAGACAACACCATAAAGATTAAATCTAAAGAAACAGATTTTCTGAAGAAGGATTATAAATCGTGTGTAGAAACGCTTCCCCCTATCCCCAAACACTCTTTTTTACTCCCCTCTTTTATCTTTTCTTTGCAATTTATATCAATGAAGTAAGAGTTGCTTGGAACAAAAACATATAAATTGGAATAAGAAATATCAGAAAATAGAAAAATTAACACCCTATTGTTTGCTAATGACCAAATAATAATAGCAATTCCGAAGATAATCTACAGAAAGGTCTGTATGAACTTAACAAAATTACAGAAGAATATGGATTAAAGATATCTACAGAAAAAACAAAATTATGGCATTTCAAGGTGTAGATCCTGTCAGAAGTAAAATTGTACTGGACAATAAAATTTTGGAGCAGGTGAATAATTTTACATATCTAGGATGCAATATCTCATATGAAGAAGAAAAGGATGTAAATGCAAAAATATCTAAATTTTTAAGAATTTTAGGGTTAATAAATTCTATCTTCAAGCCACAGTTAGTCCAAAAGCATTCAAGACTGAAAAGTGTATAAAACACTGGCTCTTCCAACTCTTTTGTATGGTAGCGAAGTATGGACGTTGAAACAGAAGGCTATACAGAGACTTAGATCTGCTGTTTTGAAATGAGATATCTTCGGAGGACTGCAGGATACACACTACTAGATCACAAAAAAATGAAGAGAATCTTAGAAGAATTACACATGGAATCTTTAGAAAACAAAATTTCTGATTATAAGTCAAGATGGATACAACATGTTCATCGAATGGAGATCACAGAATACCCAAACTAATGTTAAGATATCAACTGCAGGAAGAAGAAACACCAGGCCGTCCACTCAAAAGACTTCTGGATGGTGTTCTCTTGGGGCCGAAACAGGTCAACCAATGGCCTAAATTCGTGAATGTACTATGATGATGATGATGATTATTATTAAACACCAATATACTATTATAAAGGGTGATCATCGAAAATTACATAGGAACTAATTAGTATAGTTACATTTGATTAAAAGAGGGAAAATAGTTTACGGCAACATTAAGATCTATGTCTCATTAAAGAAATAAATGACCAAATAGAATAATGTAGTAGGTAATTGAGAAAAAAAATGTTAGTTTTATAATAAGTGAGTTCAGTGCATGTGTTAAAGTGTGAACCAGGGAAAGTGCGAACGATATAAAGGATGATAAAAAAAATAATAAAAATGTGCATGACATTGCAATAATAAACTGATATATGGACAACGTATTATACGAAATTACATAGCGTGTGAGAAAAAAAAAGTGACGAATTAAAACAGAAACAAACGTATAATAAAGTGATAAAAACGAGAAGATGTTGGGATATGATAAAGTAACCATAAAGTTAAATAAGAAAAACATTGTTGATTATAAAAAAAAATAAGTAAGGTGAACCACCGATCGGCAATTGAGTTTAAATGTACATGTTTTCTTTTTGTTGTTGTTCTAGTGGTAATATGCAGAAAATTGTAAGTAAACCAGGGTGATATATGTTCAATAATATAATCAATTTTGTGTTTGTAAAAACATTTCCATATATGGTACTTGTAGGAAAAGTAATAATGTAATACATTTTGGTTTGATGTAATTGGCATATTTAATTACTTCTCTTCTAAGGGGAGCTGTGTTAAAAAAAAAAAAGATATTTTTAACTTTACGTTAGTATTTTTTTTTTTTAACAAGAGGCATTGTGTGACGAATATGATACGACCCTAATATAATAGTGATTAAGGAATATAAGAAATGAATAAATAATGAAGGAACAGAATATAGTTAAAAATAAATTAAGTTTCATATTGGTAAATAGTTCTCACAAGAAGCGGTTGAAACCCTAAGTAAAAGAGGTCATAAATATGCAACTCCTCAAATTAGACCTGAAATCCTTAATCTGGGTCTATCTTCAAAAATCACGTTTGGGAGAAATGTCAGACTCCAAATTTACAATCGCGAAAAGCCCAAGCTGGCAAACACGCTCCCTAGCCGTGAGAATAAAATCAAAAGGTAGGTGGCGTTTAAATAAAATAGTTATGCCCTTGGATGACATGTGATTAAATGTTCTAACCAATCAAAATGAGAGTTAGGGTATAGACCATATATGGGAATAGTTGGTCCTGACTTCGATACGAACTCATGAGGACAAAATTTAATACACTTACACTTATACTCGACACTTAGAAGGAAGAAGATCTTGATTGTATAGTAAAAAAAATATCTTGTAACAACGATTATGGACTTAGGGAAAATCTCCCGAACTCATAAGTCATTTGCTAGTCCTCATTAGCGAAATATCGAAGGCCAGGGACAGAAAAGTTTTATTTTTACTGTGTAACGTTCATTTAAATTGGCAGAGATTAATTACACAAAAATAATTCAAATAATTAGTGATTGTCTGTTCCCACGCAATTCTCCTTCCGAACCCGTTATAGATAGGAGTCTCAGCGCTCGCCCTGAAACAGGAACCGACTAGCTACCGAGGAAGGGCAAGTAACGATATACAATAAAATCAAAGTGAAACCCTAGTGGCATTTAACAGCCACTCCAAAATACTGCCCCAAAGTGTCGCCCAACGAAAGGGTCTTTTTACTGTGACAAAGTGTTTTCAACGTGAGTGCATTCAAAAAATAAGAGTGACTCACGAAAGTTGTGGACTGAACATCATGATCCAGCAACAGTGTGGAAGACAACATTCAAACCACGAGATGGAAGGTGCAGCCAGGAGTGGACAACAATCCAGGAGCAGATCAACCTAGATAACCGATGGCGGATCTCTACAAACCTGACGTAAGACAAACAATGAAGATATACCAAGGTAAAGTGACAGATTTGTTAAAAAAATAATAGAACATAAAAGTTGTCAAAAGACGGAAAAATAAAGGATGTGGAAAATTAACAAATTAAACGAAAGTGTTAGAGTGTTGAATAACATAAAAAAATAATTTTTGTGAATAGAAAATAAATATTAATATTAATAAATTGTAGAATAAATAAATAATGGAGGGAAATAATATAAATTTACATGGTGGAGAAAATTTGCTAGAGGGTCAAAACAAAGAGGAATCAAAATAGAATAAATATGTCCCAGATCGACATTCGAAACCTCATATGGCAAATACAAGAAATTGGTAATAATTTAGAGTCGTTTAAGAAAGAATTTAGGGAAGAAATGAAACAATGTCATAAAGAAATTAGGGAAGAAATGAAACAAAGTCATAAAGAAATGAGGGAAGACATGAGCAATTTCAGATTAGCAATAAAACAAACTCGCGATTCTTTAAAATCAGAAATTCAGGGGACAGGAGAAAAATTGACCACTAGTTTAGCAGGAAAGGGTGAGATAGGTAGAAATAATTATGATGAAAGGGAGACAGGATATGAAACTCCTCAAGAAAATAAATGTAAAAGTAACAATGATATTTGTATGGTAGTTACTACAACAGGTGAAAGTACTGTAGATCAAACTCAAAGGGACTCAGATAGGGAAATGACACTTCAGAATGAGGGAAAAGAATGCGAGCCAACTATTATAGGTGTAAACAAAATACCTCAAACCAATGACGATGAATTACATGGAAATATGTTTAAATGTAATAATGAAATGCATGTTATTAATTAAGTTAAATTAAATCAAAATGGAACAACTGACCTGATGATTTCGACACAGCCAAACATCCGTTCAGTATTCCAATTTGAAAATTTGGATATGCAAAGTAGATGCATGAGAAAGATACGAACAAAGTATGAAGAGAAAAACAAGAAAAAGGTAGGACGTAAAGAAAATATGCATAAGTCATACCGCGTAATAAAGAAGCGCCAAATAAATAGGAGGAAATGGTCGAAAAACAGTCAATACGTTAGATTCAAAGGTAACATAATGTACTGTACTAAATTAATGCATAATGAGAGAGAATGTTACCTAGAAAAATACCGTGCTGAAATATTTGATCCGGGCGCGAAATTATCGCAAAGTGGTATAATGCAAATTTCAGTCTATCCTGTTAGAATGGATGTAATATCAGTTAGACAATAACATGCACCTGCATTGTATGCACAACAATTAAATAAATGTGTAATTAGTAAATAAGATTATATCTGGTAATATTAGTATGATAAATGCAAGAAGTGTTGGTCATGCATATATCAGATTAGTATTAGGAAAATTTAATGAGAAATAGTTTAAAAGGGTCTTATATTTGTACTTGCTAGAAAACATAATGAGACTAGATAAATGTTGACGAAAACAAAGGAAGAAAATTTAAACTTACAGAGGGAGCGAGAGGCACCACCCCGCTTTAGAAAATAAAATAAATAAAAATAATTAGCATGTATATTTGCCTTAATCTAAAGCGTGAACAATAACAGAGACGATGATAATAATAAGTAAATTGTGAAAATTACAAAGAAATGTATCGTAGTGGGAATATTGAAGAAAACGTTGAACCCAGTCTAGAATAGAGATAAAAATCAGTTCACTAAACTTAAAATGTTTGTAAAAGATGAAAGAGTGCGGGTGAGACGGAAATAGGCACACCCTTCACAGGTACAAAATTCATTTGTCGAAAACAAGTTACTTACCCAAATACGATGTGTAACGAAAGAAATGAATGTTAAACCAAAACTTTTAAATATCATTGATAAAAAAAATATACGTACAAATTAAACATATGCTATTATAACTTCATAGTTAATGTTATTAAAAACCTAATATTATTCTTAAGGAATAAAATGGAAGCGTTATGAGCATACGAAAATTTAAGAAAGGGGTTAAGGCATCGTCCTTTTAACAGTTTATGATTGGTGACAGATAAATAGATAGCGTAGACAAAGTGAAAGAATTAATTGATACAGGATCATAGCCCGAAGGAGGCGTTTATATTATGTCCTTTTTTAAATGATAAACGTTCGCTCATATGGTAGCGAGAATTATTAAGGGTAGATAGAGCGACATGATTTTGATTCGACCGGTGTTGTCGAGTTGTTTTACTAATGCAATATAAATTGTCGTCAAAAAAACGAAATTGACGAATATGAGCTACGATGATATAAAATTCTGTATACAACGGCGGTTCTGCGCGTATGAAATGTGATATTATGTTACCGAGAAGTAAATAAATAAGGATAATTTCCACCTTAATCGATTGAATAAAAATAATATGCGAATGATGAATAAACGAGTTATATAAGAATAAATAGATTATCAAGGTATTGTGAAGATCAGTCAGTGAACATGCTGAGAATAAATTTTCAATGACCACAGCTAAGGGAGCGCCTATTTAAAAATAAAAAAAAAAGATAGATGTACAAATGAATTATTATGATGAATCGTGAAATGTTCTGAAAACTGAGATCGCGATATAAATATATATGATTATTATTAAACACCTACAATGAACTGAAAATAACGAATACCTTTTACAATCATAGAAACATACATAAATATACCTGGCATCGTCAGGACTCAAAATCAATCATTGATTATTTCATTGCAAATAATAAGATTTTTAAATTGTTTCTCGATGTCAGAGCCTACAGAGGATATGATATTGGTTCAGATCACTACCTAGTAGAAGCAAGAATAAGATTTCCACCAAGATGGTTAAAAAAGAAGAAACAACAACAGAGCATAGAACAAAAGTACAAGGTAAAATTATTTTATGATGACAGCATTAAATGGTTATATTCGAGAAGAATTCAGCAATATATGGCTACAACTCCAGAAAGTAATGATGTCGAAGAAGAATGGAAAAACATTAAAATGATAATTCAAAATGCAACTAATGAAACTTTAGGAAAAGTAAATATACAACAAAGAAGAAATAGAACTCTAAAAATCTGGGATGATCAAATAAAACAATTGATTGAAGAAGAAAATGCAGCTTATAAAAAATATTTGAACACAAAGAAAGTAGAAAATGAAATAGAATTCAAACGCTGTAGAGCTATTGTTAAGAGGGAAATAAGAAAGAGACATAGGAAAACATGGTTAAATTTTGTTACACATTTAGAATTAGATTTGCATAAGCTCCAACCTAATGCCTTCAAAATATTAAAACATTTGAATAAAGATATTAAAGAATCTACCAAAATTAATTGCGGAGTAACAAAAGAAGATTTTTTCAATTATTATAAAAGTCTTTGGACTGACAATAGCTATGAAGATACAATTTTCCGAAATAATAATGAGACAGATTCCATAATATCATTGGAAGAATTGAACAATAGTTTAAAGAAATTAAAAAATGGGAAGGCAACTGGCACAGATGGCTTGAATTCTGAATTGTACAAATATGCAGGCAAACAGTTCCATGAAAGACTGTTGTCCTTCTTTAATAATGTATTCAAAAATGCAGATATACCACAAGAATGGAAGACAAGCATTGTATACCCCTGTTCAAGAAAGGAGACAAGAGAAAAATGGACAACTATAGGGGAATCAGTTTGTTATACACATGCTACAAAATTTATGCAGACATTTTAAATGGAAAATTGAAAAGTTTCAGTGAAAAATTCCTTATGGAATGTCAAAATGGATTTAGGAAAGGACGATCTTGTATTGATTCAGCATTTTCTGTTAAACTATTGCTTGAAAAAAGAAGAGAATTCAACTTAGAAACACATTTTGCTTTCATAGATTTTGAAAAAGCATTCGACACAGTCAAGAGATCAAAACTCTTAAATATATTGGAAGACAGAAATATACCAAATTTACTTCGGCAGAACATACAAAATATTTACAAAGACAACACCATAAAGATTAAATTAAATAACAGATTTTCTGAAGAAGGAATTATAAATCGTGGTGTGAGACAAGGCTTCCCCCTATCCCCAACACTCTTTGCAATTTATATCAATGAAGTAATATGTTGCTGGAACAAAACATATAAATTTGGAATAAGAATATCAGAAAATAGAAAATTAAACACCCTATTGTTTGCTAATGACCAAATAATAATAGCAAATTCCGAAGATAATCTACAGAAAGGTCTGTATGAACTTAACAAAATTACAGAAGAATATGGATTAAAGATATCTACAGAAAAAACAAAAATTATGGCATTTCAAGGTGTAGATCCTGTCAGAAGTAAAATTGTACTGGACAATAAAATTTTGGAGCAGGTGAATAATTTTACATATCTAGGATGCAATATCTCATATGAAGAAGAAAAGGATGTAAATGCAAAAATATCTAAATTTTTAAGAATTTTAGGGTTAATAAATTCTATCTTCAAGCCACAGTTAGTCCAAAAGCATTCAAGACTGAAAGTGTATAAAACACTGGCTCTTCCAACTCTTTTGTATGGTAGCGAAGTATGGACGTTGAAACAGAAGGATATACAGAGACTTAGATCTGCTGAAATGAGATATCTTCGGAGGACTGCAGGATACACACTACTAGATCACAAAAAAATGAAGACATCTTAGAAGAATTACACATGGAATCTTTAGAAAACAAAATTTCTGATTATAAGTCAAGATGGATACAACATGTTCATCGAATGGAAGATCACAGAATACCCAAACTAATGTTAAGATATCAACCTGCAGGAAGAAGAACACCAGGACGTCCACTCAAAAGACTTCTGGATGGTGTTTCTCTTGGGGCCGAAACAGGTCAACAAATGGCCTAAATTCGTGAATGTACTATGATGATGATGATGATTATTATTAAACACCAATATACTTATTTATAAAGGGTGATCATCGAAAATTACATAGGAAACTAATTAGTATAGTTACCATTTGATTAAAAGAGGGAAAATATGTTTACGGCAACATTAAGATCTATGTCTCATTAAAGAAATAAATGACCCAAATAGAATAAATTAGTAGGTAATTGGAAAAAAAAATGTTAGTTTATAATAAGTGAGTTCCAGTGCATGTGTAAAGTGTGAACCAGGGAAAGTGCGAACGATATAAAGGGATGATAAAAAAAATAATAAAAATGTGCATGACATTGCAATAATAAACTGATATATGGAAAACG
This sequence comes from Diploptera punctata, assembly GCA_030220185.1. NCBI lineage: Eukaryota > Metazoa > Arthropoda > Insecta > Blattodea > Blaberidae > Diploptera > Diploptera punctata. The sequence goes on from JASPKZ010001790.1 coordinate 9,099, forward strand.
TATTATACGAAATTACATAGGCGTGTGAGAAAAAAAAGTGACGAATTAAAACAGAAACAAAACGTATAATACAGTGAAAAAACGAGAAGATGTATGGGATATGATAAAGTAAACCATAGTTTTCAAATAAGAAAAACATTTGTTTATTATAAAAACAAATAAGTAAGGTAAAACACCGATCGCAAATTGAGTTTAAATGTACATGTTTTCTTTTTGTTGTTGTTCTAGTGGTAATTATGCATAAAAAGTGTAAGTAAACCAGGGTGATAATTGTTCAATAATATAATCAATTTTGTGTTTGTAAAAACATTTCCATATATGGTACTATGTAGGGAAATAATAATGTAATACTATTTTGGTATTATGTAATTGGCATTTTTTAATTACGTCTCTTCTAAGGGTGAGCTGTGTTGAAAAAAAAAAAGATAGTTTTAAACTTACGTTTAGTAATTTTTTTTTTTTAACAAGAGGCCTTGTGTGACGAATATGATACTACCCTAAAGTAAAATAGTGATTAAGGAATATTAAGAAATGAATAAATAATGAAGGAACATAATATAGTTTTAAAAATAAATTAAGTTTCATATTGGTAAATAGTTCTCCCAAGAAAGCGGTTGAAACCCTAAGTAAAAGAGGTCCATAAATATGCAACTCCTCAAATTAGACCTGAAATCCATATAATCTTGGGTCTATCTTCCAAAATCACGTTTGGGAGAAATGTCAATACTCCAAATTTACAATCGCGAAAAGCCCAATCTGGCAAACACGCCTCCCTAGCCGTGAGAATTAAATCAAAAGGTAGGTGGCGTTTAAATAAATAGTTATGCCCTTGGATGACAGTGACATTAAATGTTCTAACCAATCAAAATGAGAGTTAGGGTATAGACCATATATGGGAATAGTTGGGCCTGACTTCGATACGAACTCATGAGGACAAAATTTAATACACTTACACTTATACTCGACACTTAGAAGTAAGAAGATCTTGATTGTCATTAGTAAAAAAAAATATCTTGTAACAACGATTATTGACTTAGTGTAAAATCTCCCGAACTCATAAGTCATTTGCTATTCCTCATTAGCGAAAATATCGAAGGCCAGGGACGAAAAGTTTTATTTTTTACTGTGTAACGTTCATTTAAATTGGCAGAGATTAATTACACAAAAATAATTCAAATAATTAGTGATTGTCTGTTCCCACGCAATTCTCCTTCCGAACCCGTTATAGATAGGAGTCTCAGCGCTCGCCCTGAAACAGGAACCGACTAGCTACCGAGGAAGGGCAAGTAACGATATACAATAAAATCAAAGTGAAACCCTAGTGACATTTAACAGCCACTCCAAAATACTGCCCCAAGATGGAGATTGACTATATACACGCGTAATCTCGAAATGGGCTCAGGAAGATGTCAAAAGAATTGTGAAACTGAGGTATAAAAACATCATTATTACTATCATTTTTATTATGAAAACGCTTAAAAACTAAATGAGAGACTCAGATGAAATTTTATAAGGTGAGGACAGTGTCAATACTGATATTATGATAATGAGAATTGGGTCATTAACAGATCATATAGAAGGAGGAAAAAACGGACATTTTTTTATGAGGAACGGGTTGTTATACAGCTGCATACGAAGTGAAAAATACATCACTGAGGAAAAATTAAATATTATCGATATAATAGAAACAACTGAACATTATAAAAGAACAACATAAGAGCAACATTAAAAGCCACAGACATTATAGAAGACATTCAGACTTATCAGAATAATTGACAAAGTCATTCACAGTGGATGAATCCAAACGGACTACAATAAATGTTTTACTGTGCCAATCTAAAGTTCAGAAGCAAGGATGTCCAAAACAACATGGGCATGTCAAGGACATCTTTAGTCATATAAACAGGTTCGTAATGATGACGTGTTGAACTGACGATGAAAAGAGAGTCGATTGACCATATTAACTCAATGTAAAATAATAGTTTCCCTACTTTATTATTACATTATAAACTTTAGTGCCACGTGTTTGTCATTCGACATTTCAGGTATTCTCTCCTGGCATTGGCGTATTGTAACCCACTTCTGAGGTTGGGGCGCCTGGAAGGCGAGGTTACGCTGCCCCAATGATATGATGGGTGATGACGATGGGTATTGATGCGCCAGGAAAGCCCTAAACTTAATCTAATGAGGTGAATATGATATTGATGATAATGATGGCCAGATGATGTTCGGGGGCCTTAAAGTATCGTGACATTTGTCCTGCAGGTGAGGAAAAACTCCCATAAAAACCTCTCCCAGAAAACTTGTCCCAAGCGGGGATCGAACCCGGGCCCGTTGCGTGATAATGCAACACGCTACCTCGAGACCACAGCGGCGGTTATAAACTAGGAAGATATAAAATATTGCAGAAAGACCTACAACAAGATGGAGCTGATTGATTTAAAACTTGTTGATATCTATGGAGGCCACTCAGCCTAAACCATATGGTTGATGATGATTACGACATTATTATTATTATTATTATTGTTATTATTATTATTGTTGTTGTTGTTGTTGTTGAACATATTAAGTGAAAAAGGGATTCCACTACACTTGATAGCAGTAATTAAGAAAATGTATGAGAAAACAAAAATAAAAATAAATCAAAGGGAACCAATACATATAACAGGAGGAGTTAGACAAGGTTGTCCATTATCAACCACGCTTTTTAACATTTATTTTAACGACATGATAAGATCGTGGAAACAAATGACGACTGGGGGAATTAACTTAGGAAATATAGTAATAAAAACAGTAGCCTTTGCAGATGACCAGGTTTTAATAGCAAAAACAGAAGACGAACTACAAAGAATGCTATATAAACTAAATGAAGTATAAAAAAAAATACAACATGGAAATATCCACACAAAAATAAAAAACAATGGCCTTCAAGGGTGCTCATCCAGTTCGGACAAAGATAATATTAGAAAATAAACCAATAGAACAAGTAGTAACATATAACTTCCTATGTTGCGAAATATCATACACAGCAGAAACAGATATAAATAACAAAATAAATAAGTTTGTATATAAGAGGTACACTAAAAAGAACTTTGAAAAATAAAGCCAGGAAAGACTCTATAATGAAATTATACAAGACAATGGCAGTGCATATTATTACTTATGGATCCGAAACATGGACAGTAACGACACAACAATCTGCCAGGATACAAGCTGCAGAAATGAGATTCTTCAGACCAATAGCAGGATATCAAAGAACAGACAAAAAACACAACACAGAAATAAGACAACAACTAAAAAATAGAGGAATTAAACTCAACAATAGAGAAATACAGAACAAACTGGAAAGAACATTTGGCAAGGATGAATGAGAATAGAATACCAAAAGCAGCATACAACTATTCACCACGAGGAAGAAGAAGTTTGGGAAGACCAAGGAAAAGATGGAAAGAGCAGCAATTTGGAGCCGGAACAGGGTAGTAAATAAGCCTTAACCGTGAAAAAGAAGAAGAAGAAGAAGATGATGAAGAAGGAGATTATTGTTGTTATTGTTGTTAATATCCATCTCTCTGATACGGGATACCTCGTTGCCTCGTAAGCATCGGGCCTGGGTTCGATTAATGGTCGGGACAAGTTTCATGTGTGATGATTTTTTTATGGTTTTTTCCTCACCTATAAGAGAAATACCAAGAAATGTTAAGGCTCAGATGGTCCCCGAACATCATCTGGCCATCATTATCATAATTATCATATTCGCCATGTTTAGTACGACTGTGTGAGTGATTGGTGTGTTTTGTATTAAATGTTCGCGTTGTCTTGTAGGAAGCCCTGGATCGATCTGATCACTCCTTCTGGGAGTTCCTCTATATCCTTCTGCAGTCAAAATGTATGTGTTTGACCCAAAGTTTAAAATCCCTCTCTCGACAGTTGTACGCTCCTGGCGGTGTGGAGCGTGTACATATACCTATAAGTGAGAGGATAAATTACGATGGAAGAGAAGATAAAGTTATTGTTATTATTATTTCTTGAAGTCTTGAAAGCGGTATGAAATTTCCTATCAATCGGTTGTTGGCCGAGAGTTAGTGTGACCTTATAAATCCTGGATAGGCTTTTATGTAGATTAGCATTTCCTCCAATCCTGATGCAACAATAATGGCACTGACCTAAGTGGAATGAGGTATTACACCTATAACCGAATATCTGTATAATTATAGGCAAAAATGGCTTCACCTTGTTAATACAATGTCGTTCTATACGTAGCCTATATTAACTAAACAGTTCTGCGTTACATTCCCAAGGAAGATGTTCTGTGGGTCGACTGCGTGGCAGATGCCTATAGGCCTATTTTCTGGGATTATTATTATTATTATCATTATCATTATTATTATCATTATCATTATCATTATCATTATCATTATCATTATTATTATTATTATTATTATTATTATTATTATTATTATTATTATTATTATTATTATTATTATTATAAAACAATGGAATGGTGTCCAGCTGAAAGAAAAAAGAAAGGAATACCTCGAAACTCGTGGATGCAAGAAATATGAACTAGAATGAGAATAAGAGGACTACAGGACGTGGAGTGGATGAATATGGATGAGTGGAGAAAGAAAATAAAACTGTAGGCATAGAAATATATTTAAACATTGAAAACCTGTATATAAAATAATAATTAATAATAATAATAATAGTGTTATTATAATCATGGTCTTTATAGAAAGACAGATATAATAAGAACAGTTAAGTCTCGTAGACTGCGATGGGCAGGACATGTTGCACGTATGGGGAATGAAAGACTTGCATTGAAGCTTCTTGTAGGAAAGCCAGAGGGAAAATGCCCAGTAGGTAGACCAAGAATGAGGTGGGAGAATAACATTAACTATGATTTGAGGGAAGTATATTATACAGGGAATGATTGGAAAGCATTAGCTCAGGATAAGGATGTATGGAGAGTTTATGTCCGCGCGGCCATAAACCTACGCGTTCGATAGTGCCAGTGAGTAAGTATTATAATAATAATAATAATAATAATAATAATAATAATAATAATAATAATTATTATTATTATTATTATTATTATTATTATTATTATTATTATTATTATTATTATTATTATTATTGTTATACTGGACCTACATTCAGGGATTTTGCAGCTGAAACCGCCTTCCAATTTCCAATCTCCATCCTTCTCGATCAATGGTATATTCTCCTTGAGGTCCCTGTGAAGAAATAGCTTATTCAAATACTTGGTACCATGATCTTCTTGATTCAAACAAATATATTAGCAAGCATACTTACTCCCTATATTTATGACATTCTAGGAGATCATGAATGTGGATTTAGAAGAAACAGATCTTTAACAGATCAGATGTTTAGTACAAGACAGATTTTAGAATAGAAATGGGAATATAATGGCACTATACATCAAATATATGTAGATTTCAAAAAGGCATACGATTCAGTTAAGAGGGAGGTTATACAGTACCCTGCTGGAGTTCGGAATTCCTAAAACGTTAGTTAGACTTATATGAATTTTTCTAAATGGCACAAAGAGTAGAGTGCGTGTAGGCACAGTTTTCGGATACTTTTAAAATTCACAATGGGTTAAAGCACTATCTCCTCTACTATTCAATTTTGTATTAGAACATGACATCAAATCTTTGGAAAATGAAGAAGACCTACAACTCAGTGGCATTAATAGGCTGTTAGTTTATGCTGATGTTGTATTATTGAGTGATAGCGACAACACAACACAATACAAACGCTCTATTGAGTATCACTAGGAAATTGGGACTGGAAGTAAAACCAAATATATGTTCACACATATAAATGTATTACGTAATGGAAATGGACAACTAATGACAAATGAGGGATATTTTGAAGAAGTGGCTGAAATCATATACCTAGGAACACTAATCACAAATAGGAATGAGATGCAGAAAGATATTAAACATAGGTTTACTTCTGAAAATGTAATACTATTATACTGTACAGGAACTCTTTTCGTCACAATTTCTTTACAAAACACGTTAAACAGAAAATATATAAAACTGTTATTCTCCCAGTCATATCATATGGATGCCAACGTGGTCTCTTACTTTAACTCAGGAAAGAAGATTACGAGTATTTGAGAATAAAGTTCTTAGGAAAATTTATGAGCCAAAAAGAGATGAACAGACAAGTGAATGGAGAAAACTACATAATAGTGAGCTACATATGTATAGAAAGCCAGATCTAATAAGTACAGTTAAGTATCATAGACTGCGATGGGCAGGACATGTAGCACGTATGGGAGATGAAAGACGTGCATAGAAGCGTCTTGTAAGAAAACCAGAGGGAAAAGTTGGTTGACTAAAAATGAGGTGGGAGAATAACATTATTCATGTTTTGAGAGAGATGGATTAAATATAGTGATTGGAAAGTATTGGCTCAGGATGGGATGTATGGAGAGCTTATGTCCGCGCAGCCATGAACCTATGGGTTCGACAGAGCCAGAGAGTTAGTTAGTTAGTTATGATCTTCTTGATCTTCCACAAATATTACGGCTGTTGTCCAGTGAAATATTATTTTAGAACATCGATGTTTTGCCTTCTTATTTGGAGCCAAAACATTTTAACCCTCTCTTTTCAATTCTAAATATCACATACTTCTGTGCCCCATCCACTTCCTAATTCATCATAAGTAATGTCACGAGTGATTTCCAAATCAAGAGTGGCATTTGTTAGGACTGTTTAACGAAGAAAATTAAGCTGTTTACTCAAAAATCATTATTTAAATATAGTTACCAGTATTTTAAAATACTTATACATTTATTGTATAAATGTATTTTATGCAATCACCCTGATGAAGAAATGGACGAAGGTCATCTGAACAACTGCATCGCTATCAAACATGAAGATTCTGGGACCTCAAAGTATTGGAGAGCAAGACTGCTAATGCCTTCAGTGTTAGATGCAGCACATTAGACAACAACAACATTTATTGTAAACGGAATTTTAAAATATTTATGTATTTATTGTAACGATGTTTGAAAACAAATCTGAAATGTGAGGTTATGTTTATTCACTGCAACTTGATCACGTTATTTATTGCCAACTAGGATCGCAATATTGTAAGAATGCATCCTAGTGAAGAAATAATGAAACACATCAAACTTTATATTATAACCAACAATATAGGCTATTAATTATTTTTTTAAATAAACAACTCAGTAAAATCAAGGAATCTGCTCATTATTTGCTATATTCAATGTATTTGTTGGAGAGACAGGCACTGCAAAATAATGTTCTGACCTGTTCAGAATATTAAAAAGGAGGAGCTTTATTTATCACAAAACCAGGGGCTGATAAAGAGAAATCGATAAAGAGCGAGGTGAAACACGACTGTCATAGGTTGTAAAACAAAATTCATTGAATAGTGATTGATCATTGACTATAATTAGGGGCATGAGTTAAATAGTCCTATTAAATAAAACCTCCACTCTTGTCCGGCATAATTCTAAGTCATGGGATGAGATGAGATGAAATCCCTATTATAAATGTTTGTGTAATAAACGGATGCCGGCTTACCAGACATGGCGTACTATTATAATAACAGATGAAAAAAAATTAATGGCATGAATGTAGAGAAGTGGTGAAATTAAGTTTTTGATAGAATATTTAACTCATGCCGGAAATGGGAGTCAATAACCACATTTCAATGAATTTTTATTTACAGCTAATCACTGTCTTTCTCACCTCGATTTTATCAATTTAAATGCTATCACTTTAAAATCAAGCTCCTCCTTTTTAACATTCTGACTAGGTCATAGCATTATTTTGCAGTGACTGCATGTGGCTACCAGATTGTACATGTATATATATATATATATATATATATATATATATATATATATATATATATAGTGCACGAATGTTAGCAGATACTGCTTGCGTGATATAATATAAAAACATTTGTAGCAATTGATTATACTACAAAAAACAAAATCACTGTTTGCACTTTCTTAAACGTATTATTTCCCAGGAATTTACGTTCCAGAAAAATATAATTGACATATTTACATCATAGGACACAGGAATTGGTTATAAATTTAAAAAATTGGTTATAAATTTAAAAAATTGGTTATAAATTTCTCCACTAGGTTGCATTCTTACATTATTGCGATCCTTAGGCATTAAATATAATATGATCTAGTTGTAGTGATGAACAAATGAAACATAACAATCTTTATCATTCGTTTTCAAACACCGCCGTTTACATTAAATATATAAATATTTTAAAATAAATAATTTAAATGATATCTGGATATACAGCTTAATTTTATTCGTTAAAAAGTCCCAACAAATGCCACTTTTGATTTCCAACTTCTCTAGGTATATAAATTCACTCCTCACTTCGTGAGTAGTGAATTTATGGATAATTTAAAAATCGCTCGTGGCATTACTTGTGATAAAAATGGGAGAAACTCGAGAACACCTGTCTTGGCTTTGATTTGTCTGTCATGAACCTCAATGGAATCACCAAGACGAGAATTCTGAACCCAGGTATTATTATTGTTGTTTTTATTATTATTGTTATTATTATTATTATTATTATTATTATTATTATTATTATTATTATTATTATTACTGTCTACCGCTGTGGTCTCGAGGTAGCGTGCTGCCTTGTCACGCAGCGGGCCCAGGTTCTATTCCCGGTCGGGACAGGCTCCTGGGTGAAGTACTTTCGGTGTTTTTTCTCACCTGTAAGACAAATGTCAGAAAGCTACGGTCCCCGAAAATCATCCGGCCATCATCATCACCCTTATCATTATCATCCTTCACCGGTGTGGAAAACAACGGGAAGCTACCCTAGTAAAGCTGCAAAGCATAACATGGAAATACTATGATTGTAGTGCCCTCGGGCAGAATTACTATGGATGTATTATTATTATTATTATTATTATTATTATTATTATTATTATTATTATTATTATTATTATTATTATTATGAGTAGTAATAGGAGTGATATTTAGTAGCTAGATTTGATGACGTAAATATTGTGAAATATGATTATTTCGATAAAACTTGAATAAACAATTAAGAAAGTTTTGTCCAGTACATGCTATCAATTAAAGCGTTTGGTTACATAAAACTAAAAGAAAAATGTTGAGTCTACCGAATCAGCAGGATGAGCACCTGCTGAGAGTTGCCAGTTGAGATTTCTGCTAATTTTTCTAGCGGTATCACGGCTGGATTGTAACTCATGCATGAGAAAACTTGCTTTGCGCCTTCCTCTCATAGATTATATGTAATATAAAATAATGTAGTCACGATAATAGTGCGCGCAGCCGCATTATACCAGACAAAAACTTTAATAGCTTAAGTATTACCACTGTAAACATGCCAACATATTTGTATTTTATTTTGTGACAACACATTAGAAATTCCAAAATTTTAATAACCCCAACTTAGTAGCTTGTTTAGCTATTTCTGTTTTATTTCTTCATTTTCTTCTTATTTTTCCTTAACCTCACCTTTTCTGATACATAGTATCGAATAACTAGGGATTTTCTTTTTTGCAAATGCAAAAAGCGCGAAATACACTTAAAGTAGCCTATTGTACTGTACTCTTGTATTTTAATTTTTCACGATCTGTTAATCACTTTTAATGTACTCGTATTTTGAAACTAAGACAGTCCTAAATTAGCTCAATATGGGAAAATTATATCTAAATGCGAAATCAACCATTCTTTAAATATTTTTTTCTTTTCTTCTGGAAATGTATAGAAAAAACGACTATGTCGCAGGAACTGCGTAAACTAAGCGAATTCCTCAGAAAGTCCAATTTATGGTTCAAGTTTGCTGGTTAACGGAATTTATATTTATTTTGTTAAATTGGAGAAATTCAATTTCTCATGCAGCTTACTTAAAATTTCGGACTGCTGTGAAAACATATCATAGATAACTATTAGTTATTATAGCGAAGTTCGGGTAATGTGGACCCTTCTGTTTGAGTGGACCCTTTAATATTTGTTTTAATTGGTGCTGCCCTCGAACAGAAAATATTTTAACTTCTTCTCCTCATCACCTTTGACGGGTTCAAGGTCAGATTCTGTTATTATTTGTGTGAAGAAGGGTTTATTTATGATATTTATAAAAATGGCAACTTTAAAAGTTTTTCAAGCTAAGAATCAATTCTTAATTTCTGCTACTGAATATTACAAATGTTGAAAAAGCCCCTAAATATATAATATTATGCTGTTTTAATATACTGACGGGTGGTTTCATATTATGTGACATGGTGGCTGTATAAAATAATTAAACATAACAAAGGAATTCGGTTAATGTGGACACTCTGGGTCCACTTTACACGAATACTTATATTTTATCAATGATGATACTATCTGTAAAAACCATTCACTTAATTAATTTTATTTAATATTCTTGTAATTTTACAAATCCCAAAGATCGTCGCTTTCTGCAGATGATTGAAGTGTCAATGTTATATTCAACAAACATTTTTCAAAACATCAAATAAAAATCAACGCTTTTTAATTATGATCAGTCATAAATATTTTCAGATTAATCTGTGCCTGTCTGTATAAGTTAATAAAGTGAATAAACTTAAAAATAGACTAAAAGCTAATGTGGGCTCTGGAGTCAACTTTAACAAATATGGAAGTTAAAGTGGACCTTTCTTGTAATGTAAAAAAGTTTATAAATTATGAAGATGTTTCCATATTTGAATAAAATGACATTGCTATTTCATAGTTACTACACTAATGATAATCACTGTAATTAAACAAAATTTAAATCTCTTAAATAAAAGAAGAAAAACAACAAATTCAAAACAGGGGTCCAAATTACCCGACGTTCCTCTATCTATTTTCATATTGTTGTATAATTTGACACGAATTCAAATAATATCTACTCATTCATTTTATTATTACTTTTATTAAAAATATTAAATAAATGAAACTAATGTATATTTATTGGATACATTGCCAATTTAATGTTTAAACTCCGTTCCTAATTGTGGGATTTCGCTGATTTTTGATAATATCTTTCTCAGTTTATTTTAATAGCATGGAGATCTACTGAATTTCGATGTGAAGCATAGTAAATTGTGATGGTAGAACGATTTTTAAATTTTCGTTTCAGGTGAACTCTTTTGCTTAACGAAGTCGATCTTATTTTTTATATTAAATGTTATGTAGTATATACCAAGTTTTGTTTCGATAGACAAAGATTTTCAAAAATATTTCCATCAGAACAACCTCATTTGCTTCATTCCTTCGGAATTCGTTAATAAAGGTGCAGGGTGCCCGCAAATGTTTGTTGCCTGTTTAGCTCAAATGGCCAGAGTCCTGCAGTGTATATGGAGTCCTACTAACATCATAATAATGAAAGATTTTTCAATAATTACAATTTAATTGTAAGAGACAGGAGAACCAGAATAACAGAACAACATATTGAAGCGTAAAATCCTTAAAGATATTCAATGTATTTGTAAAAGATATGAGAATCAGAAAAACACGAAAAAAATATATGGAGGCAAACAGCAGAGACACTGAAAGATGTATCAGTAAATACAATTTAATTTTATGAGACAGGAGAACAAGAAAAACAGAACATCATATTGAAACCAACAGCATAGTTAATGAAAGATATTTCAGTAAATGCAATTTAATTGTAAGAGACAGTAGAACCAGAATGACAGGACATACTGAGGTAAGAAATAGATTTCATTCAATAATCAAATGAATTTCCATGTCAGAAGTTAATTTTGTGTATTTTCTTGTATTATTCCGATTATGCATCAGTATAAATGTATCCTTTTTCTGTGTTATGCTTTAGGTTCCATCAATCTATTCAGTTTCTCTGTTTAACCTACATTAATATAAATATAAATGCATTATCTACTAACGCTTTACAAATATTATTTAAATTTAATATTAAAGTGCATCCAAAATTCATTAACTGTCAATAGAATTAACTCATAGTATTGTCATGTTTTTCTTCAAAATTATGTAAAATTAAAAATCTCAAAACAAATAACCACTACTAAGTGTTAAATAACTTTTATAAGATTCATGATGTGTTCCGTTGAGGTTTATTCAAAATTAATATAAAATTATAGAATATTCACCAGAAAGCAGCTCACAACGACAGCCTGATAAACGAAAACGAACCCAATACATGCAACCCCCTCTACCAGATCTTCAGTGAAACACCAGTTTTGAATCCTGCCGATGATGGGACAAGTCCCGAAAGCGCTACAGTTAAATGATAATTAAGTTGAGGAGACGGACCTTTCAGGTGAATATTCTATAATTTTATATTAATTAAGTGTTAAATATACAAATCAAAATGCCAAATTTCTGATTTCAAAATTCTAAAAACCACTACTACAAAAGTTTAGTATTTTCTCTTTCTGTCAACACCTCAAGATCACTGTGATTGGGTTTATCATGATTAAATATATATATAGTCAAAATTTCTTACATATTTGGACCGCAATTATACAATTTTCCCAAATAAAATATTTTCATATAGAAATGTATTTTTGCATTAGTAGGCTTATATAATGATGAATATTGGTCTGAGTTTCACACAGTACCTAGGAGGTATGAAATGAAACAACTTTCTTTCCTTCAGTATAACTCACTTGTCAGATAATTACTCGCCATCATTTTAAGTTAATGATCCAATAAATTTCTGTCCCAAAACATTTATTCTGGTAAAACTGTATATTTGGTCCCTAAATGCATAAGACATTTTTATTATATTTTCCACTACGAAATCCATACTTAAAATTTGCGCTCTTACATCATTTCTATTCTGTGATAACTGTGATTTTTGTTTATATTTTAATTTTATTTTTGTTGAAGTTAGATAGCAGCACTGTGTAATTCCTTCAACTTAGTAAAAATAAGCTGTATAAAATATGATAAACACCCAACCACATCAAATTCTTCTCTCAATATGTTTTGCAAAACTGCCGTCGAGTGCCGTAGAGAATGTCACAAGTCTCATATGAATTTGTAGGCTTATACATATAGGGGCTATAGACCTAATACTCCTAGCGTGGCAGGCCTGAAGGCCCTTGGCCTACCAATCTGCTACTGGCTTCGCATATATGTATGTTATACACATACGTAGATCATCCAGCCATTAAAGCAGTGATATATGATCAGCATGTCGTGTCCTCCATCCGTTATAGTTGATTTTCTCAACCTGGAACCGCTACTTTATGTAGCTTCCCAAATTCCATTTTATGCTGGGTGGTCACCGGTCCAGTAATGGCTGAAATTCCTTGAGATTTGTTGCCTCATTTGTTCTGCACCAAGGTATGTTATCTTAAACCGCTCGGCTAGGGCGCGGGACATGTGTGTGTATATATATATATAGTATATAAGGAGCTTATTTTCAAATCGTGTCTAGTTAATTTTAATAAATTTGTGGGAAATAATTTAAGTGAATATTTTTCTGTAAAGAAGAGCCTTCAGCCATACGTTTCCCGACACTTGATTTCAATAGCCATTTTTAACGCAATTTTGTAGTGATTTAAATGATTGTTTAAGCCAAATGATGGCTTTTTAGACATAGAGTAATCTAGGAACAACACAAACTTACAAAAAGCCAAATTGAATAAAAGGTGGACAAGAAACCTTTTGAAAATGGGTTCCTGGATATCTTCTTACCTTTACCTTAGCTTAACCTCTCCCTTTGTATATTTTTTACATTGCTACACGCGACGTGGGCCTTATGGGAACGTAATATAGACCTGTAATCCGTCCACTCTGTGGTCTACGTAACGTCATTGTCTCGTACGTCGCGGTCCCGAGTTCGGTCTCCTGTCGGGATAAGTTTCCTAAGTGAGGCTTTTTCATTTGTTTTCCTCACCTGTTAAGACAAATGTCGAGATACTTTATGGCCGGAATATCATCTCGCCATCACAATCATATTCGCCTTGTTTAATATAAATGAATGAGTTAATGGTGTGTCTTATATTAAATGTTTATATCGCCTCAAAAGTGGCCATGGGATTGAGCTCATCACCCATCCAGACAGGCCCTCCATGCCTTTCTTATGAAAGTATGACTTTGGTCCAGAGTTATAAAATCTCTCCCGGCAGGTCGTATCTGTGTAAGCCCCGGGTGGTGTGACGAATGTAAAATTACCTATACTGGAGAAGTTAAACTAAGATAAAGAGATAGGCAATTTTTTTTCAGTTCCCTAATCGCTTTCTACAACACTAATTTGTCCGTTTATTGCTATTGTTTTAAATTAGAGTAATAGCTGTGTGATAAATCACTAACTAACTAGCTCACTGCCCCTATCGAACCCGTAGGTTCATGGGCCGCGCGGACACAAGCTCTCCATACATCCCTATCCTGAGATAATGTTTTCCAATAATCTACTTCTCTCAAATCATGGATAATGTTATTCTCCCACTTCATTCTTGGTCTACCAACGGGGCGTTTCCTCTGGATTTCCTACAAGAAGCTTCCATCCACCTCTCTCATCCCCCATCCCTGCCACATGCCCTGCCTATCGCAGTCTACAGACTTAACTGTTCTTATTGTACCTTGGCTTCCTCTACATATCATGTAGCTCACTATTATTTAGTTTTTTCCATTCACCTGTCTGATCATCTCTTTTTGGCCCAAAAATGTTCTTAAGAATCTTATTCTCTAATACTCGTAATCTTCTTTCCTCCCTTAAGTAAGAGTCCATGTTTCGCTTTCATATAATATAACCGGGAGAATAAATGTTTTATATATTTTCAGTTTAACGTTTTTTTTAAAGGAGTTGGAACGACAAGAGTCTCTACAATGCATAATAGCATGCATTTCTAGAATTGTGCCTATGTTTAGTTTCTTTGTGCATCTCATTCCTTTTTGTAATTATTGTTCCTAAATAGTTGAAATCAGCCACTTCTTCAAAATTTCCTTCATTTGTCATTAGTTGTCCATTTCCATTACATAACGCATAATACGTAGTTGTGTGATATTTAATTTATTTTATCATTCTTGGAGCGTAGGAAATTTCACTATCATCTTGAAATAAGCCTCTTTCACTATCAGCTGTGAATATGAAACAGGTTGCTATTAATATGAGAATAAATTTAAGTTAACATAGAATAAAGATTAAGAGTTAAAGCCTAGAAGTGACAGACTTGTAGTGATCATGATTGGACAATAACTATAATTTTCACCCATAAAATAGCGAAGTGCTGATAATCATCCCGTCCATAGCTTATTAACAAACATTTTAATGATGTCATAAAGTTGGTTGTGTCCTGAAAACTGCTCTATAACAAGTGCATATTCTCAGTGCGCCGAGAAGAACAAGTCCTTCCCAAGGCTGCCATTAATTACCGCTGACATCCTCGCATTCCTCACGCGTAGAATTTCTAGACAATAAGAATTAAAAATAATTACAGGTATCAAGAAATGAAATTCACATTTATATTTAAATTATTGTAGCTTTATTTGTATTTTGTCTAGATATTAGCATGAATATCAGTAGTCAGTCCAGATACAAGTTAGAAAGATATTTTACGGAGTGAACTTAAACTATGAAATACAAGTTAATATGAAAATTTATATGAATATTTTAATGTATGTAGACCATCTAGTAATCATACAGACGTCAGAGGATGATTTACAAATAGTCATTTACACGTTTAATCAATTAGGACTCTATTAGCTATAATCTTAAAGTCTCAACTTCAAAAACTAAAGTTATGGCTTTTCAGGACAAAGTGCCAGTCAGAGCAAAAATAGTAATCGATAATGAAATAATAGAACAGATAGTACACTTTAACTATCTTCGTTCAGATATAACATATAGCTACGAATGGGATATACATAATAAATTAAACCGATATCCAATTATGTGTGGCACCATAAGAAGAACCTCCGAAAGACTCGAAGAGAAACTCAGCTCAGGTTTTATAAATTATGGCTGTTCCTGTTCTTTTATATGGATCTGAATCTTGGGTACTTACAAAAAAAGATCTCACACATTCAAGCCGCTGAAATACATTTTTTTTAAGATTCGTAAAAGGATGTACACGCATGGATAGATTACACAATGAATCAATAAGAAATGAACTGGAAATATTTTCAATAGGCGGTAAACTAGAAGAAGACAAATAAATACCGATGGAAAGAACACTTAGACTGAATGGATAATACAGGATAGCCCAAAACGGCCAACACCTACAAACCACATGGAAAAAAGATAATTGGGACGGACAAGGAAACGATGAACTTGAGACCGAAACAGGTTGCATTGACCTAATCCTGGAAAGGAAGAAGAAGAAGAAGAAGAAGAACTTAAACTATGGGTATAAACTTTTTTTATGATCCCTGACAAAAAGAAGTATATTATACGGGGTGAATACACCGAAATACTCTATTTTAATGTGCTCCCTGTAGCAATCAAATAAAGTTAAAAAAAAAGTTTATTCGTAAAACACATTGTATATATTCTCAAAAAATAAATAAATAAAGACACTTCCTTGTGAGGTCTTTTTGTGACACGACGAATATCCAATCTGTGTTCAATTTCCGTCCAAGTCCGCTGCAAAGTGCCTGGAGTGATGGTACTAATTTCTATACAGAATCCAGATACGGATGTCTTGAATGTCCGGCATTGTAGTGGAGGACAGTCTGACATCTTGTCCATTTCGTAGCCACAAAAAATAATATCCAATGATATGATGTCAGGGGAAAATGGAGTCCACAATCAGCGAAATCCGACCATTGACAGTTGGAGTTTACCTGAAAGCCGACATTTAAAACTCTCTCTAGCACCCATCCAGTTTGTATTCTCGCTAAAAAAACTGGAATCTATGATTTAATTAAGAGTCAAATGATATAAGAAAATGGAACATAAATTGTCTAGCTGAGGAATTACATAGTTTATGCGGTTGAAAGTCAACGATTGCTGTAGGTAACTGATCATTTAAAAAACATAATATTTGCCAGCGCTCCCCTCCCAGTCAAATAACACAATACAGGGGGCAGGAAGTGGAATAATATTAACAGAAGGAATAAAATCGGCAGCACATTCTAAGCATATTTTCCGCTTGCACATTTAACTCGGGCGAGTAATATTCATTTACTGTAGACCTTTAGAGAATAGCAACTTTCTGCTGATAATGGGACTAGTTCCAAAGGGTTTACAAGAAATTAATAATTTTATCATTTGAGGAAAAGTTCAAAGTTTCATAATTTTATATTGTGACTAACGCCTTAGCGGAATTTTACCACGAATTTATTATAATAATTATTAATTTTAATTGCCAATATTTGAATATAATTCATTTATAAACTAATCATTGAATATAATTCATTTATACACTAATCATTCAATTTTTCACAGATTTTAACTCTAATCCATCAAGAAAATGGTACAAATGTTTATATTTTATATGTGTAAAAAGCTGAGTTATTTGGAGAAAGGTAAAAGCCTACAAATCAATAGTAAGCCTATATTACGATGCGAGGTTGGGAAGTGGTTTTTACAGAATCGAGGAAAATGTTTAAAAACTGAGCGATAGCGAGGCTTTTAATTTTCGAGATTCTGTAAAACACTTCACAAACGTGCGTTGTACATTATTTTTTGCGCGACGGTGTTTTCAAAATAATAAATAACAGTAAAATAATAACATCTCTGTTGGAAATATTTGCGTTCATTTAAAACAATTGCCTAACATTAACATTGTGGGCAATGTATAACTTATTAGTTGAAACTACAGAAGGCCGTGAGACCAATATTATTTACAAAGTGGCGGAAAATACGTATTCATTGCTTATGTTGTTTCAAATAAAGTGGAGTTAATTTAAAATGCAGTGATTTGTTTCGTATAATGTATATTAACACTAACTTTTGGATTTTTTTGTATATACATTGTATGTAGTATACATAGATGGCAATGGTTTTACTCCCCACACGAGTGTTTGTAATATGTAATATTACAATACAGTTATTTTTTACAGTATAGCTATTTAGATTGGAAGTTAAACTTCTAATCGTGGTCGCCATTGCTGTAAGTAAGACAAAACGCACTATCGCGCAACACAAAATTACATATGGGTTCCCTTAACAATGTACAAATCGTGCTGTAAATGATAATCGTAGGCTTGGATAAAACATTATATCAATGTTAAAATTCTTCTGTCGTTAAACTTATCGAGAAAATCTATCGTTGTATCATCTTGAGAAAATAACGTCTGTGACGTCCTGCTGGGAACCATTATGGTATTAAAGAACATAAAAGAAGTGTGTTTTATAATAATAAGCTGAAAGAAGTGACATATTGAATTCATTGGCCGCAGGAACGCACGCAACATGTTGACAAATGAAACGCGTCGTTTCTTAAATATCCCGTTCGTGTTAACTGCAATCCACTACAAAACATTAACACATAAAATTAATATACTAGACCTGACCATTGTTTATTCTTTATGTTTTCTAGATTCTCTTTCACTTTCCACGTAACCACGCAGAGAAAAATAGAGTGCCTGTCTGACAACTTTCATGCGTCTAATAACTACTAATTTTTTCTAGTTCCATTGGATATTACGAGCAATTTAAATTTTATTGCCATCCATGTATTTTACAGTAACATTCTTATTAAAATAACTCCATTAAAACGTTACTTTTTACCCCAGAAATGTTCTTTCACTTTAGTGTTTATGATAATAATAATAATAATAATAATAATAATAATAATAATAATAATATAATAATAATAATAATATAATAATAATAATGTGTCATTATTATTATTAGTATCATCATCATCATCATCATTACACAGGCCTCCTAATTTAATTTTCTTTTTGCGGCACAGGTTTTAACAGGTCTCTAAACCTATTTTTGGTGTGCTGAATTCAAATATGTTAACAATTTTTTCGTATCTCGTAAGGTTTTTTTGCCACGTTGAAATTAAATATTTGTTAATTTTTGCGTTATATCAACACTTTTGAAATTCATATTAAAGCACCATTGAGGTTACGTAATAAGATGTTAATTATAAAATTGGTACCTGGTAAGTCATTTAACATTTTCCAATACTGTTATTTTAACACAGTTCCAATATTGGACCATATTATAATATTATAGTGAAAAATTATTGTCTGAACCAGGAATCGAACCGTGGACCTTTAGTTCTCCACACTAGTGTGAAGCCCACTCCACCATTCTAGTCCTGGCACAAACACCAACAATTATTTCCACATGTACAAACCTACAATTCTCGTTTCGTTTTGCCAGATAGGTGTCACTACCATCACCAATGGTCGGATTCGTTTAGAAGATCTATATTTGAGAATTTTAAGCCACCACTTTTATAAGCAGTAAACGATGTTATTTAACATTAACATTAACATCGTTAAATAGCATCGTTTACTGCTTATAAAAGTGGTGGTGTAAAATTCTCAAATGTAGATACTTCTAAACGAAGCCGGCCGTTGGTGATGGTAGTGACACCTACTGGCAGCGGATGAAACTAGAATTATGGGTTTGTATATGTGGAGAGAATTGTTGGTGTCTGTGCCAGGTCCATAATGGTGTAGTGGGCTGAACATTAGTCTGGAGAACTAGAGGTCCACGTTTCGATTCCTGGTTCACACTGGTAAGTCAGTCGTCCTCAACTATATTATTAATCTTCATCAAGTTATTTTAACTGGTTAAAATGCAGAAGATGAAACATTGTTTTTGAAAGGTCTCCATATTGGAATAACTTGATGAAGTTTAATAATTTAGTTGAGGATGATTGACTTACCAGGTACCAATATTATAATTAATATATTTTTGCATTATCGGTATATGTTATATCCATAATCCTTTAAATTGCTGTAAAAACTACAGAGGCTTGATACAATATCAATTGTGCAGTTAAAGCAGTTTAAAATAAATAAACAACTACTAATATACCTTAAGATCACTACTTTCTCTTCCGCTTAGCAACAAATGAACGGTGAGTTGATTGGCGTATGTGCTCCTTCCTAGGTTGTTCTCTCACCAAACACCAATGATGGTAGGCAATCTTGGAGACATTCCATCGACCCTGGTGCCTCGTTTCCATTTTTTATTATGTTTTGATGGAATCTCTCATCATGTTCTTCACTTAGTGCTCCCAAATTCTCTGGGAAATGTTGAAGATGAAAGTGGAGGAAGTGTAACTTCAAACTCATATTACATCCCAGTCCCCTGAACTTTTCGAGCAAGTTCTTTTTTTTTCTCATATTGATAATTTTTAGTATTATTCAGAAACTTCTAGATGACGTCCTTGTGTGATTTCTAAGAATATAGTTCCATGTAAGACTTGCAGTTTTCAAATAAGTTTGCGAATCTGTGGCCACCAAAAATCTTCCCTCACATTTGCCCCGACAGTAGCAGATTTTTAGCAATGTATTGGTAACAAGGAACATTTTTGTCCAAAAATTTTAGAAATTGCGTCATTAATCCTAGTTTTATGTACAAAGGAGGTAGCATTTTTTTTCAGAATAACTAATGGCCAATTATTTTTTTTTTTTTTGCCTCTGGCACCAGTTGTTTTCTTTTCAGCAAATTAGTAACTTTGTAGTCTCTTTCCCTGGCTCTAGAGTTCCCAATCGATCCAAAAAACACAGAAATTTCGCGTATCCTTCTTATTGCCCCAATAAAACACCTTAAGGTCACAGCACACATATCGCTTGTGTTCATTACATTTTATTTTTTCTAGAATGGTACACAAGTTTGTATGTTTATTTCATGTACGCTGACAGAACTACTGGAAATGAAGCTAATTTATTCCCATTGTGCAGAAGAACGCCCTTTAGGCTTATTTTGCTAGAATTAATAAATAGACGCCAATCTGCCGGTTCAAAAAAACTGTTCATAGGCGACCATTCAAGCCAGGATATAACAATACTTCACTACTTATCTCCATTACGAATTTTTTTTAAATTCTTCTTCACGATGTCTACACCAATAAAAATTGTACCAGGAGTTAAAAGATTGTCTTCTTCCAATCTCGATCCTAAAAGTTCACTTTCTTTTTTTGTAAGAGGCAAATCGCATACTAAATAGTTTAATTTTGATTAATTGATAGAACGCGGGTTGTTGTCTTTTGATTCTAGGGACAAATTGAAATCATCTTCTGTGCTGGGGGTGGAAGGAATGCTGGTACTACTCTCTTGTAATGTTATTGGAGCTGTTGCAATATTTGGTATGAAAGTGTATAATCTGGCAGCTTATTGCTTTCGCAATTTAGTATATATAGGCTACCGCATACAAGTGGTGGACCGCGTGCTCTTATGTTTTGTATTAAAAAGAGAATTGTGTTAAATCTGTAGGCCTACGTCTTCTTCTTCTTTCTTCCAAGTATTAGGCCAAGGCTTGTTACGATCCTATAGAAAAATTTCCCTCCAGCGTTTCATAGGACGGCCCAGAGATCTTCGTCCTCTTGGTATATAATTATTAACAGCTTTTGGCGATCCGATTTGAACTCATTCTTTCAAGATGGTGTTTCCAATTTAGTTGGTACTGTTTAATATATTACAAATTTGGCGTAGTCTTCAATTCTTTTAAGATATCGGTGTTCCTTTTCCGATCCCATCTGGTGTAACCCGCTGTTCCGCGCATGAATGTCATTTCACAAGCTGTTATTCTGCTTTCATGTTGTCTTTTTAGTGTCCATGCTTCACTACCATAGGTCAACACTGATCTAGTCAAAGTGTTATATAAACGTAATCTGGTGTTTTTTGTACAAGGGATGGTTTCATAACTTGATTAATAATTCCCAAACTTTTAATGTAACTAGTAATTTTTTTCAGGGATATCCTTTTCATCCCAGATAGAGAGATAATATCCAAGATATTTAAATTGATTAGATCTCTCTAAAATTTTATTCTGGAGACAGATTTTACTTTGTATGGGGTCCTTCCAACGAAATGCCATAATTTTAGTTTTGTTAATTGATATTTCCATATTAAATTTGGCAGCTATTTTTTGTAAATTATTTTCGGAAAGTGCCAGAAGAGCTAAATCATCTGCAAAAAAGAATAGCATCGAGTTTGAGGTCCCTATTGATGGGTATATATCCTCATTGTGTTTTCCTCCATTCGTTTATTATTCTATTCACACACACACACATATATATATATATATACATATATAATGAAAAGCACCGGTGAAAGTCCACATCCCTGTCCTACTCCAGTGTTGATCTTTTTCCAAGAAGATAGTTTGCAATCTTGTTTAACAGAAATTTCGTTATCTTTATAGATGTTGAAGATAGCCTATTAATAATATATTGTTGTGGAACGTTATCATCAGCTAGGCATACGTGATACGCAAAAACTAGTATCAGTTCCGTTATCAGGGTCTTAGACTTGACTTATTTACATTAAAATATCCCAAGCCGCAAAATCTTCGCAGGCCTGTGTTATTATCATTATTGCTATTATTATTATTATTATTATTATTATTATTATTATTATTATTATTACAAATAGCAATCAGGTGCAGAAAAAGTAAATAGCCTATAATCTCAACTCTAGAGAGGAATAGTTATCGTTCCTACTTATCCCAGAAAAAGTTAATCTAAGATTATATAAAACTGTTGTGCTTCAAGTTAGGCTATATTGGTACGAAATATTATCCCTTATTTTAAGGGAGGAGAAAAGGTTACGGGTATTTGGCAATAAACTACTTAAAAATATGTTCTGACCTATAACAGATGAGTGGAGAAGACTACATAGCAACGAGCTACGTGGTATTTGTGGGAAACCAGTTGTAATAAGAACAGTCAAATCTTATATGTGTCGATTGGCAAGACATACGGAACGAATAGGGAATGAAATATGGGCATGGGAACTTCTTCTTTAAAATCCAGAGACCTTTCGGGTTCGATAGTGCCAATAAGTTAGTTTAGTTATTAACAAAAAAATAATAACTTTAATAATACAGTAGTAGTAGTAGTAGAAGTAGTAGTAGTAGTATTATTAGTAGTGTTAAACCACTTTTTGCATTTTTCGTTCACCCTGGAAATTCACTTCAAAATAATCCCTCGATGGGAGTTCCGTTGAGTGGCATTATGTCTTGATATGCACAGCTACGAGACTTGCGCTGGTTCGAGTCATCATGGGGGGAAATGTTTTCTCATGAAATTTCGGCCAATATGGGACGTTCCCATCCAGCATCGTGAGGAATTTGGGTTGCAAAAAAATTAGTAAGGTGTTTCAGGTTGAGAAAACGAGCTAAAACGACTGAGAATATAACATGCTGACCATATATCACTATATTTGCTGGATTATCGACCACCGGATGTAAGTACAGCATATGCCGGTAGGCCATGAGCCTTGGAAATTCTCACATATGATTTATACAGCCATTTTATTTGGGATGGGCTCAAGGCCTCGAGAAGGGCTATAACCCTCCCATTGGTCGTATTCTGCTCTAAGTTGATCTACTGGCTCAGGGTCATGAGGAATTTCAGGATATTCCCATTAGATCACCACAACTACATGTTTTATTCGCCAATTTTTTATCTATCTTACATGAGATGAAGTAAAATGTGGTATGAAATTAATGAATGGAAATTATATAATATGACGGGGTATATTGGTGGGATTCAAAATTCGGGAAACAAGAAAACCCCGAGGAAGAACCAAAAAATGCCGGTGTGTCCTACCTGAAGTCCCATTAGAGGCACACATTCGCCGAGACGGCTTATACCCTCCATTACTCTGAACTCAGTTGAAGCTTAAGGATCCAATAAGCTATGGGAAAAAGCCTCGGTAAAACTGCATACTAGACCGAAATTATAAGACCGAAGTAATATTTGTAGGAAATACATGCTATAGAAATATCATTAATTGAAATGTAATATAGAATAGATTTGTTATCATTGTCAGTTTATTATTTTAGAACTTTTTTTTAGAAAATGGAGAGGGGAGGAAAGAATAATAATAATAATAATAATAATAATAATAATAATAATAATAATCATCATCATCATCGTCCTTTCAAGTATTACGCCCAGTGGCCCGTTACGGTCTCCCGCCATCTCCGAAAAGGTCGACCCACAGATCTTCTGCCTCGAGGAATGTAGTGAAGAATTTGTTTTGGTATTCTGTGACGATCCATGCGCTGAATATGGGCTAGCCAATTGTTTCTATATTCTTAGAGGTATTCAGATATAGGTACGATGTTTAACTTTCTGGCTATTGTTGAATTTCTTTGGTAGTCTAGAAGGCTATAACCTGCAGTTCGTCGCAGAAATTTCATCTCCGTGGCTGTGTAATATGACGATCATTCTGAGTTCTGATGGTCCAAGCTTCACTGCCATAACAGATTATGGGTCTAGCGAGAATTTTATAGATTTTCATTCTTGTGTGTCTCTGCACTTTTGATGGTTTAAAAACTTGGTTGATAATTCTTAAAGCTTTATTATAGTTTTGTATTTTAAAGGATATATCACATTCCTCATTATAAGTTAGATTATATCCTAAGTATTTAAATGAATTAACTTGCTCTAATATTGAATTCTGAATACAAATTTTACTTCTTATAATAAATAATAATAATAATAATAATAATAATAATAATAATAATAATAATAATAATAATAATAATAATAATAATAATAATAATAAAATAATCATAATATATATAATAATAATTTGACGGCGTTATGCATCAACCGGCTAAGCGCCATTAAAAATTTGATAGTTTGATTTCGTCTGTTGCATTGGCTCATGGAGTAAGTGTACGCACACTTTTAGGGCCAAATCTTTAAATATAGCCTTATTATCAAAGAAAAATGTAAACGCCATCAGTCATATTATCAGAGATACTGTGTTTTGCAGCAAACGGCTATGAAACTCGATCTTCATAAGTACTAATCTAAATGTTGCATCAAGCAGCTTAGCGCCAAATGTTACCCTCTTATATTGTTGATGCATAAATGAGTATTGTTGGTTTGTCGCTATAATAAATAATGAAGATTGTCAATTCAATGTGATTTTTTAATGTTATAATGGCATCCAGAGCTCAGAAAATTTGGATATGATTTATAAAACTGCTTTGAAAATGGAAAGCCATCTTCTGTCTCACTGCAGGTATTTAAGAATTTTATTTAATATGTGAATCATATATTTTTCGTACATGAAGTCCATATACTCCTAAAGATAAAAAATCAGGCGCTTATCAATTCAGAGGTCCACTATTCATCAGTTAGTAAAATTCTTTCTCATATATATATTTATTTAATGTGAAATGAAAAGTGTATAATTATATATATATAAATTTCCAATGTGAATCATTCATATTAAAAATATGAGATGGATTATTTGTATTGCTTACTGTTGTTCCACTTATTTTAAATATAGTTTACCGTTACACAAGTATATCATTAGTCATGTAGGCTATATGCCTTTTATAAGCGTATTAGAGTTCAAAAAATTTAGTGTGCAAGTTGATGGATGTCTCTCGATTTTGTTTTACTCTAAAGAAAATAAAAATGATTTCACAAAATTGTTACAGTATGCCTGCTTTTTTTATGTTTTTCTTTCATGTGTATTGTAATTGTATGAATAACTTACTTACTTACTTACTCACTGGCACTATCGAACCCGTAGGTTCATGGCCGCACGGACATAAGCTCTCCATACATCCCTATCCTGAGCTAATGCTTTCCAATCATTCCCTGTATAATCTACTTCCCTCAAATCATAGTTAATGTTGTTCTCCCACCTCATTCTTGGTCTACCAACTGGGCGTTTTCCTTCTGGCTTTCCTACAAGAAGTTTCCATGCACGTCTTTCATTCCCCATACGCGCAACATGTCCTGCCCATCGCAGTCTACGGGACTTAACTGTTCTTATTATATCTGGCTTCCTATAAAGACCATGTAGTTCATTGTTATGTAGTCTTCTCCATTCACCTGTCTGTTCATCTCTCTTTGGTCCAAAAATATGAATAAATTAGATTTATTTAGAAAACATTATTCATTTAACACGCACATTTCATAATGTAATATTTATGAAGTATTACAAAACAATATAATATATAAACACATATACATAATAAGTGTATTGTGCATACAAACACTTATAATATTCTGATACAATATATTACATCAACAGTGTATACGCATTACCTTGATGCTTATCTGATTGATACGTAATAAAATGCCCCATACTAATAAGCAACAACAGTGTAAACGCCCTCTTGCGGCGCTTAACTGATTGATGCAGAACGATTATGATATCATTCTCATTACGTCTAAGTATTGTATTGTATTGAAATATTGACCGTTTACTTATACAGTATGAATCAGCATATACAATATTATCATATAACTGATTGTTATCAAAGCAGCAATAATTAAATAGCTCTTCTTCTTCCTCCTTCCAGGTATTAGGCTAAGACCTGTTCGATCCTATAGAAAATTTTCCCTCCAGCGCTTCATAGGACGGCTCAGAGATCTTCGTCCTCATGGTATATAATTATAAACAGCTTTGGGGATCCGATTTGAACTCATTCTTTCAAGATGGTGTTTCCAATTTAGTTGGTACTGTTTAATATATTCCAAAATTGGCGTAGACTTCAATTCTTTTAAGATATCGGTGTTCCTTTTCCGATCCCATCTGGTGTATCCCGGTATTCTGCGTATGAATCTCATTTAACAAACCGTTATTCTTCTTTCATGTTGTCTTTTTAGTGCCCATGCTTCACTACCATAGGTCAACACTGGTCTAGCCAAAGTGTTATATAAACGTAATCTGGTGCTTTTTGTACAAGGGATGGTTTCATAACTTGATTAATAATTCCCAAACTTTTATTATAACTAGTAATTTTTTCAGGGATATCCTTTTCATCCCAGATAGAGAGGTAATATCCAAGATATTTAAATTTATTAGATCTCTCTAAAATTTTATTCTGGAGACAGATTTTATTTTGTATGGGGTCCTTCCCATGATATGCCATAATTTTAATTTTGTTAATTGATATTTCCATATAACATTTGGCAGCTATTTTTTGTAAATTATAAATTGATCGCTGCAAATAATTTTCGGAAAGTGCCACAAGAGCTAAATCGTCTGCAAAAAGAATAGCATCGAGTTAGAGGTTCCTATTGATGGGTATATGTCCCCGTTGTGTTTTCCTCCATTCGTTTATTATTCTATATATATATATATATATATATATATATATATTATAATTAAATGTTTAACTTTGAGCAATGCAAGCTTAATATGGTATGATAAGAAAAATTATCCACGCATTTATTTTTCTTATCATACCATATATATATATATATATATATATATATGTGTAATGAAAAGCACCGGTGAAAGTCCACATCCCTGTTTTACTCCAGTGTTGATCATTTTCCAAGAAGATAGTTTGCCAACTTGTTTAACAGAGGTTCCATTATCTTTACAGATGTTGAAGATATTAGTAATATATTGTTGTGGAACGTTATCATCTGCTAAAATTTGTAATAATAAATTTCTGTCTACTTTGTCAAAAGCCTTTATGAATTCAACAAAGGCGATATGAGTTTCTATATTGAATTCCTTGTGCTTTTCTAATAGTAGTTTTAGAGCGAAGAATCCATCTGTACAAGATCTGTACAAGGGTACTTTTTAGCTCTTGCTAGAGTTTAATATGTAAAAAAAGAATTTTTAAACGTAGTTTTCTCGGAGCTCACATAATGGCGCATAGCCGGTTGATGCATAACGCCGTCCAATTTAAATTGACTGAGCATAAATATGAATAATAACAAGTAAAAACTCAATAAGGCCCTAAATAGAGAGAGAGGGAAAGGGAATGACGTTAGAGGGAAAACTACGAGTTGAAATTTTATCCTACAACTTATGTCAAAAAAAAGGAAGGCTTTTAAAACAAGATTTTGTCTAAGTAGATCTCACCTTCCATTATGCGCATGTTATGGTATGCCATTTGTTCATGATATCCTTCATAGAATACGACGGGGCATATTAAACGTTATAGTGTGAATGGAGCGTATGGGAGCGCTCCCCAAATACTGTTGACCAACACATAGACTCTGGAAACTTCCCATTTTCTTAGTGTTTAGTCTTACATTTCCAAGCTGTGTTGATCCGAAGTCAAATCAACTTACGAACGACCTAATTTAATTGAAACAATAAGTAGAAAGAGTGGGTATATGTCATACATATAACAAAACTAATGTCAACATGAGTTTAATTACCAGGTGCGCAGACGCGTGGCAGGACGTGCTTTCCTTTATATGGCTAATTGTACGCTCAACATTGTGGCAGCTGAGACAAAGGCTGGTGTAATACATTCTTATTATCTTCTGAGAAAATGAATTAATACCAGTTTCCTATTCGAGTTTATTGCCTTCTTCGAGGAGAATAATAGACTTCTATAGGCCCTATGTAACTTGTGAAATGAAAGAGTGATATCACTATAGACTTTAGAAGGCCCTTGGAGTAGCTGGAGATTAAACGTCCCAAATTTGTAAACAATCGGCACAGATAAGCCTGATTGTATTTTATATCCAGAACATGTGTCAACTTCTCATTTGAGTTAGTGGCTAAGTCAATCACAAAGCAATGGTGTAGCCAGAAAGTTTCAAATTATTGCAGGTGCAAGAGTATACCAACAGATATATATATATATATATATATATATATATATATATATATATATATCCATAGTAATTCTGCCCGAAGGCAGGTCTTTCACTGCAATCATAGCATTTTCATGCTATGCTTGAAGCTTTACTAGGGTAGGTGAAGGATGATGATGATAATGATAATGGTACGGATGATAATGATAAGGATGATGGCCGTATGATTTCGGGGACCGTTTGGGCCTTAAAGTTTTCCTGACATTTGTCTTACAGGTGAGGAAAAACCCCAATAAAAACCTCACCCAGAAAAACTGCCCCGACCGGGGATCGAACCCGGGCCCGCTGCGTGACAAGGCAGCACGCTATCTGGAGACCACAGCGGTGGACATATATATATATATATATATATATATATATACGGTTATTTGTAATTGAAATTTAACTTTTTGTTACATAATACTAAAAAATTGTAACTGATTCTTTATATGCAATAGCCAAAATTCAATTAGTCGATAAATTATTCAGACTGAATAGTTTATGGTATATAGAAATAGCAAATACATTTGTGAGGTTTCCTGGGAAAAGCCAACTTAAGGGGGCAAACACTTTTTTTTTACTGTATTGGAAAGAGGATAAAATGCTGAACATTAAATAAATATTAGGACAAACATTATTTTTATTGGATTTTTTAAACCTTACTTTTAAAATGAATTAACGAGTTTGGATCGAAGATCGATAAGAAGACCGAGTAAGCGCTGGGCTAATAATCAAAAATATTATTGATATAACAAATAAAAGGACAAGAAAAATAAATCGATTAATATTTAAGTCCCTATGTATATAACCAGATGTGAGATCGGAACAGGTAAAGACTTATTCCGTGAAATTGATGATGAAGTTTGGATTATAATTTGCATGCTAATAAAACATGTTTGCACATCATTGGCAACCTTGGATCTGTATTTTATAAGTTATATAGTTCATGAAGGAATCTAACAGATGGCGTCATGATATATAAATCTAATATTTCGTCCTGATTCTCTTTGTTTTGGTCTAATGAAAAAGTATAGTCCTATTAGCTGACTTATAAGGAAGGGTTTCCCAGGCAGTCTTACAATTTTTTAAATCTAAATGACCCCTTAATTAACACAAAGCCTCCCTCAAAACAGATTGTTCTTATTTAAGTATTCTACGGCGCGACGGTCCTCTCTAGCATCATCATAGTACATTCACGAATTTAGGTTCTTTCCTCGCTTGTTTCGGCCTCAAGAGAAATACCATCCAGAAGTCTTTTGAGTGGACGTCCTAGTCTTCTTCTTCCTGCAGGTTGATATCTTAACATTAGTTTGGGTATCCTGTGATCTTCCATTCGATGAACATGTTGCATCCATCTTGACTTATAATTATAAATTTTGTTTTCTAAAGGTTCCATGTGTAATTCTTCTAAGATGTCTTCATTTTTTTTTTTGTGATCTAGTAGTGTGTATCCTGCAGTCCTCCGAAGGTATCTCATTTCAGCAGATCTAAGTCTCTGTATATCCTTCTGTTTCAACGTCCATACTTCCCTACCATACAAAAGAGTTGGAAGAGCCAGTGTTTTAAACACTTTTAGTCTTAAATGTTTTTGGACTAACTGTGGATTGAAGATAGAATTTATTAACCCTAAAATTCTTAAAAATTTAGATATTTTTGCATTTACATCCTTTTCTTCTTCATATGAGATATTGCATTCTAGATATGTAAAATTATTCACCTGCTCCAAAATTTTATTGTTCAGTACAATTTTACTTCTGACAGGATGTACACATTGAAATGCCATAATTTTTATTTTCTCTGTAGATATCTTCAATCCATATTCTTCTGTAATTTTGTTAAGTTCATACAGACCTTTCTGTAGATTATCTTCTGAATTTGCTATTGGTCCTCTCTATATGAGACATTTTTCTTCTTCTCCATCTTGTTTCAACTCTTCGCCCAATAGGTACATTTACATGCCACACGCCACCCGGACCTTGCAGTGGCACGACGCTTCAAATAAGGATTTTAAACTTTGGATCACATACATACTTTCTTGACATCACAAGGACATGGATGTCTTCTCCGAATAAGTGATCAGCTCAATCCAGGGCCTCTTACGAGATAACAGTCACATTCATACTAAACATGACAATGATGATTGTGATGACCAGATGAACTTCGGGGACCGTTTTGGCCTTAACGTTATCTGACATATGTCTTACAGTTGAAGATAAACCTCGAAAAAATATATCACCCAGGAAACTGATCCCGATACGGGATCGAACCCGAGTATATACGAGGCAACAACGTTACCCTGAGACCACAGCGGTGGATATCATGAAACATTTAAGAATTTAAAAAAAGTAAGTTTCATGCCATTTTATTGTACATTTAACTGACAGTGGTTTCGGCATTAAGCTGGTTACTCATCCAAGGTGGCCCTTCGTATCCTCGTGTGAACAAAAATCATTCATGTGAACCAAAGTTTAAAATCCTCTCTCGACAGGTGGTGTCCATATAAAGACAGGGTGGGACATGTAAAAGGACTTAGAAATAGGCAGGTTAAATTAAGTAAGGAAACTTAACTGGCTTTTCACTTCATTATCTGCCCCTGTGATGGTGCGATTAGGCATGGTCGGCCGGCCTCCTTGTTCACAATCCTCTAATGTAAATAACTTAATCTCATCTCATCCCTCGACCCGGCTCCGTGTCGGACACCGAGTTGAGATGTTTTTTTTTAATTCATTATATTATATTTTTCAAGTTTTTATATTGTTTACATTTTTACTTACACGTTGACATGAACTAAATTTTGAAAATGAAAAGCAATAGAAATATAATTGTTTTAGTACGTTACAACTAATTACTATAACTACTAATAATAATGATATAGGCTAAAACAGAACTTCCGCAGAATATAGAATTAATGGAACGTCCACACAATATATAGATTATAAAGAGAAAATACGCAGCTTATTATCTGATTTACAGAAATTATATAATAATACGTAATAAGAAATAATAAGAAAGGTTCGCCATAATGGGCATTGATACAGAAATTATGAAAACTTGTTCATTTGAACTATTGGTTACTACGCTCGCTCAGGTTCTGAGGGCAGCCGGTTTATGTAGCTTTGTAATCGTATCTGCATCGTGCTTGTCAATATTCTCTTTTATCTATATTATTTAATTTCTTATAATAATACAGTAATAATAGTCGATCTTGGTGATCTGCGAGTTTAGTTCCTTTCTTCTGGTTTCGAAGGTCGCGGATTCAACCCCGGCCGGAAATGATGGTAATTTAGATTGGAAAAATTAAAGGGAGAAGTCCTTTGGATGGACCCGAGTCTGAAGGTTCGGGCTCATAAAAAAGTCACAAGCCTAATTTGTTAGAACTTCTGAGAATATTGAATGAACCTTTCCCATTCAAGCAATAATTTAGTTTCTTAATAATATTAACCATGATCTGAAGAAAGTAGATAGTACGTGGGATCATTGGAAAACATTAGCTCAATATAGGAATGCGTGGAGAGTTTATGTCTACGTGGTCATGAACCTACGGATTCGATAGTCCCAGTGAGTTAGTTAGGAAATAAGCGTAACTAAATATCATCATCATAATCATCCAGGGATTAAGCCTGTTGGCTCGTTCTGATTTCATGAAAGCTAGAATTGTTAAAATTGTTCAGATCATCTTCTGTGTGGGCGTCCAACATTTTTCCTTCCGTGCGGTTTATAATTTACCAATAATTTTGGAAATCTTTCTTCTGGCATTCTATCAATATGTTCTTTCCAGGCGTTCCTACATTTAATTATTCGGTCTGTAATTTTTAAAATATGTAGTTCCTTTCTTATATCTTCATTTCTTGTTCTTGTGTTTTGGTGATCGTCTAACATTCTGATCCATACATCAATACAGGAACAGCCATTACTTTATAAAATTTCGTTTTTGTTTCTTTTCTTGTGTATTTAAGGGTTCTTTTAATAGTGCCACACATTAGATTAAATTTATTTATTTTGTCGTTAATATGTTCGATTCATATGATAAATTGAAACCAAGATATTTAAAACTATTCACTTGCTCTAAAACTATATCATCAATTACTATTTTAGCTCATAAGGTATCATGTCCTTTAAATGCTAAAATTTTAGTTTTATTCTTTGAAATTTTTAAATTATAATTGGCACTTATTTTTTCCAAATTAAAAATAGCTCTTTGTAGATCATCTTCTGAACTGGAAATCACTACTTCATCGTCGGCAAATAATATTGTATCCAACAATTTATTATTTATTTTAAATGTTTATGTAAAATAATCTGCTAACTAAATTAGTTTGGCTAAAAAACTTCCAGAAGCGAGAAGCCTTGCAGCACCTGGGGATGTGCAGTTATAGACAAACGGACATAAATGGTCATTTCAAAACTTTTCCTGTCATGTTATTCAACATTTTTACTACAAACTAAACATTTCAGCAATGTGATATAATAGCATTTATACAGCCATTGAAAGATATACGGCATCCTTAAGCAGTCAGAGATTATTGCAACACACACACACACACACACACACACACACACAGACACATACACACACACACACACACATAAATGTTTAACTTACCAAAATCATATTTTATGTTTAATTACTCGTGTCCTTTTTTTAAATACTATATATTTTTTACATATTAATAAAGGAATTTGAGGGAAAATATTATTTTAGTGCAGTAAATGTAAATTATAGAGAGTCACAAAATAATAAAAAAAAATATTCTACTCATACATGCTTACTGGAAGAAGAAATGTATAAAATCTAAAGTTAGATGGATGGATGGAATTTTGGAAGATGTCCGAAGACTTCAAATTCGAAAATGGTGTTCAGTCGCCAGGAATAGAGAGGTCTGGAGGAGAGTTCTTAGGAAACCTGCGACTCGACCCGAGTTGTTAAGCCAAATATGATGATGGTGATACATGTTTACTAAAAATAAAAAAAAACGTGATGCCAAATTATTAACATTTATCATTTTCAACACTTTTTTACCATTCATTTGGCTATTTCAGTACTTTATAATAGAAATAATTTTATTCAACTGGAATACAGTTGCTCAATTCTGAACCGCTAATATAATTAATCCATTACGATACGCTAATTAAGTAGATAGTACAGGTTTTTGTTAGATAGTGAGGAAGTTGAAATTTTTCTGTTTTTACTTCACCATGAAATCTTGAACAGTTTTAATTGACATACACTTAAATGGAAAAAAAAAATGGAATCTCATGCTCCTTTGGGATTTTACCTTGCTAGTCTCATTAAGTCAAATTTCCTTGAAATTCGCTGTCGCCAACATTTCAATTCTAATAAATGCACATTGTAGTAGTATCATCAGAGAACGTGTAAGATTCATTTTTATTCGCCACATCATGAACATACACCACTTTCTTTATAGGCTAACTCCAAAATCCCTATCATTCCTCAGACAGCTGATAAGTAGTTTTTTGTTTATAAAAATATCCTAGTTGCTACGTTCGTGTTCTGACCGGTACACCCCTCGTTTGTAAACATTTGTGCCTTACTTACTTACTTACTTACTTACTTACATACTCACTGGCACTATCGAACCCGTAGGTTCATGGCCGCGAAGACATAAGCTCTCCATACATCCCTATCCTGAGACAATGCTCTCCAATCATTCCCTGTATAATCTACTTCCCTCAAATCATAGTTAATGTTATTCTCCCACCTCATTCTTGGTCTACCACCTGGGCGTTTTCCCTCTGGCTTTCTTACAAGAAGTTACAAGAAGCTTCCATGCACGTCTTTCATTCCCCATACGCGCAACATGTCCTGCCCATCGCAGTCTACGAGACTTAACTGTTGTTATTATATCTGGCTCCCTATAAAGACCATGTAAGTTCATTGTTAAATAGTCTTCTCCATTCACCTGTCTATTCATCTCTCTTTGGTCCAAAAATTTTCCTAAGTACTTTATTCTCAAATACTCGTAATCTCATTTCCCCCCTTAAAGTAAGATTATGATAAAATAATTTAAGTTAGTACTCCTTACCAGGTAAAGTATCTCATTTGGTTGGGAAATGAGGTATACTACACACAGAACCACTGCGTGTTTGTATTCTGTTAACTCTCGTATGCACCGCAGCTGCGCACTAGGCTGCGTTGCTATCTTGCGCTGTCACATCGCATGCATACTCCGGTTTCAGTTAACTTATGCCAATCAAGGTACTTTCCCTGCCCTTACTCCAGAGCATATTTAGTTTTCTTCTGCTTTTTACACCTTTAATTTCAATAAGCCCTTGTAGACATACGTATTTACTGCTGATATTTACGAATTAATTTATCAAAGTAGGAAATAATATCAAACATCCTGTCTCTATACGTAATTAAACCAACTTTCTTCTTCTCCATCGTACATTAAGCTCTCACCTTATAAGTATTTTTACGTCATCTGGGCCTTACAGCCACTTATAGGGAGAGTGATTTTAAACTCTGGATACATACATACTTTTTTGTCATCACAAGGACATGGAGATCCACCCCGAATGAGTGGTTAGCTCAATCCACGCCTCCTCCGAAAACATTTAAGATGAAGCACACCATTCATTCATACATTCATAATAAACATGGCGAATGTGACAGCGATGGTTATGATGGGCGGAGCTTTGGGCTTAAAGTTTTCTAACATTATCTTATAGGCGAGGAAAACATCCGAAAAATCCATGCCAAGGAAATTTATAACCGACCGGAGATCTAACTCGGAGCCTCTGTATACGAAATAGCTATGCTATTCCAAGTCCACAGCAGTGAACACCAATTTTTCATATAGGTAAGAAAATAGAATTATTCTTTTGGATTAATATATTAGCTCTTTTATTCAATTTTATAAACATCACCTGAACTGTCAGAATCTAATTTATTTAGACACTGTAAACTGACTTTTAAATAGTACCCAAAAGAGGTGTTATACAATAAATTAAGATGCACCAAATAAAATTGAACAATATGCACTTCTTACTTCTAAAGCTTCAAAATAGTCAGTGCACATAGTTGTTGAGTCAATAACTTATGGTCATTTTGCATGTAATGAGAAATTCAGGGTTAAATAATTATATGAGATACTTATGACGTCATAACATTCTTCCACAGATCGATGATCTACCCCAAAGTATTGACCTCGAATTAATAACTTGTTTTAATAGAAAAGTTCAATAACTTCCAATATATAACTTATTTTAATAAAAAAAACGCTCACTCATGACCTTTTTGCAACGACCGATTCAATTAACGCAGTCTCTCTCTTTCTCTTGTTTTGACTTAGTTTAACTCGCCTGCCTTTGTAAGTATTTCTGATGGCTTTAAAACCTTCCTAGACACGGCCTGTAAGGAGAGGATCACATAATTATATTTTGAACACACAAGAACGTGGGCAATTTTCGGAATGAGTGATCAGCTCAATGTCGAGAAAATACAACGCTTAACAAAAAACACTGTCCATTTTAATTTTGTAACTAATAAACAAGTGGATAATATGTACGTCTATGGTTCCGAGTTTCGTGAGTTCATACGCGACAAAATCGGTGGATTTTTATGAGCGTAGAAATTCCGAATTGATCGCGCATCGTATCCGACTAGTCCAAGATATCCCTCCTTGACGCAGAGCTTAAGATAGTCTCCGGTTTGAGACCCCTCTGAGGATGATATAATTTTCTCAAGGAATTTTGGACACCCAGCTATTGGCTCCAAAGTAAGACAGCCGTCTATAATGACTAAGGAAGTCACATGCTGATCAAATATTGTCCCATACTGACTGAATGATCGAGTTCCCACTGTAATTAACACATGTGGAATAACCCAGCTTACTGTCACTGTCAAGTATCTTAAAAGACTGACAGTCAAGTGAGTTTTCAGTTTTGGAAAAATCCTAAATGTGAATTCCTTCGGTAGAGAGATAAATCCTTGGGCCCGTATCGTAAATGTATTTACATACTCGTAAGAGAACATACAATTTGAAATATGGGACCACCGAGCAAAATGTTTCGATCTTTTAATGTCAAACTTTAAATTGAGATAATGATCTCGATCTTTTAGGCTTATAATAATTAAATATAGGCCTAGGCATAATCTACACCCTATAATAGGCATAATCTAACCAATCTAGGCATAATCTTACCAATAATTTACTCGTAAATGTATAACAAACTCCAAGAGCGACAGGCCTGGAAGGCCCTTGGCCTACCAGCCGGCTGCTGGCATCACATCCATATGTGTTAATCACAGAGGTAAACGATTCATAACAAATTAAGCTAATATGATATTGTGTGATTATAATGGTCAGAGATATTCGGGGACACTTGGGCTTTGATTTATTTAACATTTAACTTATACGTGAAGAAAATCTTGGGGAAAAAATCCACAAAATGTTACCCACTAGGGATCAAACCAAGACTCCACGGTGTTGGAGATAAGAAAAGAACTTGTTGTAGGTCTAATATAAAGAAATAAATATTTATCTATTATTGTTTATAGAGAAAATTATGTTATAAAATCGTGTTTAAATGTCTGAGAAATTAATATTTTACCGAAGGAAGTCATTTGAACACTGCCCCAATTCACTCAAAAGGCAGTCCCTATTCACCCTAACAAATTAGAATGAATAGGGACATGCATAACTGGAATATAAAAGTCAATAATTTCACATTATGCATTTGATTGAAAAAACTATAACTGGTACAAAATGTTGACCAAATATTATATTAAATCATAAAGTACAAAATATACATGTCTTACCTATAATGAAACCTATATTACAGATTTTCATTTTTGTTCCGATTGTAGTAAGCAGCGTCATATTTTAATTACTTTTGTAATTGCTGATAAAATATAAATAAAATCTGTTGCGTATTAGTAACAAATAAATGTATTGTATTTTAAAATGCCTTTTCAGGATTCTTGGCCTGTCTTGCAGTGTTGTCTTCTCGACGTCCCATCATCTACTGTGGGTTACATATTCAGGATATACTGCTTGTTTAAATTCTCATAGTAAACTGCTGTTAACTTGTGTCATTTGAATATAACTATGCAGTCTACAATGAGAATATCTCCTGAAGATGTCACCCACACACGGTGATGAAACGTCGAGAAGACAACACAGCAAGACACGGCCAAGAATCCTGAAAAGGTATCTTAAAATACATAACGATAGCGTGAAAGTCTTAACCAATAAAATAAATGTATTGTTTCCTCATTTTTTTCTTGGCAAAGGTTCAGAATATAAGATATACCGCTCTTACAAATTAAGACTAAGGTAATTTGTTTGTCAAAGTAAGTTGTTTATCACAAGTAATGCCACGAGTGATTTCCAAATTATCGATAAATTCACGACTAACGAAGTGAGGACTGAATTTATCTAGACAATTTGGAAATCAAGAGTGGCATTTGTTAGGACTATTTAACGAATAAAATTAAGCTGTTTACTCACAAATCATTGTTTAACTATAGTTGTTTTAAAATATTTATATATTTAATGTAAACGGTGATGTTTGAAAACAAATGAGAAAAGATTGGTACGCTTCATTTGCTTCTATTGTTCATCACTGCAACCAGATCATATTATTTATTGCCAAAGGAACGCAATATTGTAAGAATGCACTCTAGTGGAGAAAACTGAAATACATCAAACTGTATATTAATTCATTTCTGATGTCCTATCATGTAAATATGACAATTATATTTTTCTGGGAAAAAATACATTTAAGAAAGTGCAAACAGTGGTTTCCTTTTTTGGGTGGTATAATCAATAGCTACAAATGTTTTATATTAACTCCCGCATGCGGTATGTGTTGACATTCTTGCACTATATATACAATCTGGTAGCCGTATTCCTTGGTGAGTCAGTCACTGCAGAATACTACTATGACCTATTCAGAATGTTAAAAAGAGGTGCTTTCTTTATTATGATAAACTTTAGTTGGTAAATTCTAGGCGAAACACGACTGTGATTAGGTTGTAATCAGAAATCATTGTAACGTGATTGGTCATTGACTCCCATTTGGGGCATGAGTTAAACAGTCAATATGGTTTTATATGTAGATCGTAGATATTTCTGTTATGTTGTTTCCTTCATTCACCAGTCTCTACATCTCTCTTTGGTCCAGTTTTTTTTCCTAAGTGCTATGTTCTCAAATAGACAAACCTTCTTTCTGTGTGCGGTCTAATGACAGAACGAGGGATGAGATGAAGTCTCTATTATGGAGGTCTTTGAAATAACGGATGTCGGCTGACTATAGTTCAGTTCTGGCTTCTGTAGCCCCATTTGAGGGGTCTATGTTGTATGGTGCGGTAAGAGGGGAGGGCGAGTTGCAGGTACTGCCAGCAACTACACTCAGTTTTGAAAACATAATAATTACTACACGTTGAAACATTTTTATATACTAGTTCTGTGTTAGTGAATACTTATGTTTTCTCATATGTTTGCAGTGTTCATTATAGAATAGTGTTGTTTATAACAATTTATTTTATTATTACAGTGGACACTTTTTAATTCGAACTCAAGGGGGAAGTTTTTTTAAAAATTCGAATTATCGAAACTTCGAATTAACAAAAGACACTTTATTTTACATAGTATTGTAGCCTGAAGTAAATTTATTTCATGCAAATACTGCAATTAACATGCTCTGTAACTCAGGTTTTAATTTCCATATTTTGTCATAAAATGTGTAGACCTAGTAGTTTTAATCAACTTTAAAGCACTTCATTACAAGACTGCAGATAAGTCACTTTTTCCTTGAAATCTAGAAAACGTTCTTTTTGTTGTACAACATCCATGCTTACTTACCAGTTTGCCAAATTTTGCAGGTAAATAAATCCGTGGCAAAATTGTTGCTTTTACTGTTTCACACTTCCGAATTATTGTGCTTTCCATGGAAAATCTCAAACTCCATATCGACAGAAATGACTTATCTGGGTATTTTCCTGTACCCTTCATACATAATTTTTGTTTTAAAATTTAGTAGAGACTTTAAGAACAAGAACTACAGTATTTGTTGAAAATTCAGGTTGAACTATACATAGGTTAGCTAGAAATCTCTGCGAGATATAGCTGTGTAATGTTAAGCTGTAGGTAGGAATTGAATACCAGAAAGAGACAGGGACTTGGATTTCTAAAACCTGTTTGCTTTAACATGTAATATCAGAACTGATGAATCTTTGGCTTCTTGCCCGCCTGTCTGGATGGACATTGAACAATCTTCCAATAGGATAATTGGCAGAAAAAACCATTCAACATCTCACCTATAACATGCTTTCCTCTCACCCCTCTGAGCCACGGTTACTTCTGTGTTAATTCTATACAAATTTATACCACTTTTTTACGATTTCCTAAATAATAACAATAAAATGGAATTGGAGAGTAAAAATGAATTCAAAACACTATACTGTAGAAATACGTTTTATTAGTTCGATACATTAGGGCAATAGCCTCAATTTTATTTTCATCTTCCTTTTCTTTTATTTTATTATTTCTGTGTGAATTTTTGTTGCATTTTTATCTTGTAGTGTAAAGTCTGACAATTCTGTGACCTTTTTATTTTCTCAACAAATATAGTAATATGAT
The DNA here is from genome assembly GCA_030220185.1 of Diploptera punctata. Lineage (NCBI taxonomy): Eukaryota > Metazoa > Arthropoda > Insecta > Blattodea > Blaberidae > Diploptera > Diploptera punctata. The sequence goes on from JASPKZ010001790.1 coordinate 49,371, forward strand.
CCTCTAACTGGAGAACTTTAAGGTGGGGGGCAATTATGAAAATGATTAAAAAGTACCTCGTAATAAAAAATATTTATCGTGTATATAATTATTTGAAATTAATAAAATTGGCACTGTTATGTATGGCACATTTAGTTTTAAAATGTATTTTATATTTCTTAAACGATTCAAACTGTATATTAATTTATTAACTGAAGTTAGGTCTACGCATATCTTATCCTACTTATATGAAATTATTAAATAATTTTGTGATAATTAGAGAACATTTATATAGGCTTACTGCTTTGGACTTTCACGGCCGGAGTTCATATCATGGCCTTGTAGAATATTTCCGGGCAGTTGGCCATGGTTGTGAAGCTTGAAGTTCCCCGACGTTTCGCCAGAGACTTAAGGATGCCGGACGGAGTCTCTGGCGAACCGTGGGAACTTCAAGCCTTGCGACCAACAGCCCGGAAATCTTCTACAAGGTCATGTTAGAGTACAATTAGTTAAAAAAAATATATATAGGCCTATGTACTTTATATATATCTTAAACCACTCACCCTGGATTTTTTAATAATTGAAGTTAGGCCTAAGCATATCTGTATTCTGGTAATACTTTATCGTCTTACGTATTAAATAATAGGTCTAATTATAAGTCAAGATGGATGCATCATGTTTATCGGATGGAAGATCACAAGGTACCCAACAAGATGTTAAGCTATCAATCTGCAAGGAAAAGAAGACTAGGGCATCCACTCAATTTATTTATTGTAGCTACTCAAATTCCTCACGATGCTGAGAGGCATCAGTCCTATACTGGCAGAGATTCCAAGAAAAATTTCTTCCACTATGGAAACTTGAACCACCGCAAATTCCGTACTCTACGCCAAGGCATGATGCCTTAAAACACTCAATACGTAATGTGACCGATTAGGTATATATTCGCATAAATACCCTTGCATTCAATTCTGCTAAGAACCTATCGCATAATTTATAAAGAAACTTGTAGTCATAAAATTTAATTAATATAATGGTAAAAAATCTTAGCCCAATGGATAAGTATTTTGTTCGTGGTGGAGGGACTTATATGCTGAAAATGACCCCGAGAACTATACAGGTGGCAGCATTCCTACCAGAAGGATTAATCGTGCCGGACAGGTCAAAGACGATAAGCCAGAAAAAAATAAGCATACATGGGCATGGGTTTCACAGAAATAAAATTTTCAACAGATTTGTAGTCTCATAATGATATTGTGAAAAGAAAAAAAAATGTCTGAACCACGAATCGAACCGTGGACCTCTAGTTCTCCGCAATAGCGTGCAGCCCACTACACCATTGACACAAACATTAAATATTCTTTCCACACATACAAATATATAATTCTCGTTTCGTCCGTTGCCAGGTAGGTGTCACTACCATCGCCAACGGCCGGCTTCGTTTAGAAGTAATTCTCAAATATAGATACTTCTAAACGAAGCCGGCCGTTGGCGATGGTAGTGACACCTACCTGGCAACAGACGAAACGAGAATTATATATTTGTATATGTGGAAAAAAATGTTAATATTTGTGCCAATTGTGTAGTGGGCTGCACGCTAGTACCGAGAACTAGAGGTCCACGGTTCGATTCCTGGTTCAGACATTAATTCTTCTTTTCACAATATCATAATATTATTATATGATCCATTATTGGAACTGTGTTAAAATAACAGTATTGGAAAACGTTAAATAAGATTAGTAGTCCTCAATCGAGTTTCCGGACTGGCACTAGACCAGGAGATCCATGAAAAAGGCTTAAGCTTAATGGATCAAAGAGGATCGAACAGAGAAATAAATAGAAGAAGAAATAATAACCTGCATTATCCTTGTAAATCAGACATAATAAGAACGGTTCAGCCATGAGCAGGACATGTGCCATGATGGGCAATGAAAGATGGTCCTTGTATGAAAGCCAGCAAGAAAGCGCCCAATATGCCAAGGTCATGAATGATATAGGAGAAAATTAATAACCATGTTTTGAGGGAGAAAAAATATGCAGGGAATTATTGAAAAACATTACCTCAGGATAAGGATATATAGAGGACTTAAGACCGCGCGGCCATGAGCCTACGAGTTCGATAGTGCCGGTAGTATTAAAAAAAACGAAAGTTGACATAAGAAAAATGAAAATATTACAGGGAATTATTTAAAAAACATTGCCTCAGGACAAGGAGGTATGGAAAACTTATGTCCGCGCGGCAATTGAGCCTACGAGTTCGATAGTGCCAGTGATATTTAAAAAAATAACGAAAGTTGACACATCGAAAAATTAAATGAGTGAGATTACTTTAATCAATTTATTTGGCGTTTACTTGATGGAAATACATTTTTATGTTAATGAAATAAAAATAAAACTACCAGGGTCGATCCCTATGCCGTAGCCCTGACCCACTTAGGATTGTGGGGAAAAATTATTCTTACCACATGTTTCCACATAGTCTCCTAGGAGATTGACGCACTTCTCCCAGCGGTGCTCCAACATTTCTACAGCCTCCTGGAAGAATGGTTATCCAATCTCTGCAAAACCACTGGTTTACGAAAAGCATTACCTCATCATCGGATGAACATTTCTTCCCACGCTGGTGCTCCTTGAGTTTTGGAAGTAACCTATAGTCGCTTGGGGCAAATACGGTGGATGGTCTAGCAATTCAAAGCCTGCTGTTGAAATCGCAGCCTTTCCAACTAAGGATTTGTGACTTTGGGTGTTGTCTTGATGAAGAAGGACCTTTCGACTTAATTTGCCACAGCATTTCTCTTTGATAGCATATCGCAGTTTATGAATTAAAACTGCATAATAAAGGCCTGTTATTGTGTCTCCTCTCTGCAAGTAGTCTACCATAATAACACCTTGGGCATCCCAAAAGACAGAGCACCTTGCCTGCTGATGGGAGCACCTTGATTTCTTCGGGGTCGGTGAATCCTTATGTTTCCACTGAATATTTTGAATTTTGGTTTCAGGGTCATAGTAGTGGACCCATGTCTTATCTATAGTCACATACCTCTCAATAAATAATTGTTTATCTGCTCTAAAATTAGTTAAGTGTTGCTCACAAGGTACTGTTCTTAGTCATTTCTGAGCCAGCGTCAACATTCGAGGCATCCATCTTGCAGTCAATTTTTTCATGTCCAATTCCTTTTCCAAAACATTTTGTACACTGTGATATGTGAAGCATGTTTCATTTACTATGTCTCTGATTATGATTCGTCGATCTTGCAGTACTATATCATGCTCTTTGTTAATGTTTTCTGGAGTTGTGGCAATTCTTGGAGGGCCACCACCATGTTCATCTTCACAGGACGATCTTCCACATTTAAATGCACGAAACCATATTTTGACTATGCTGTAAGACACAGCCGATTGCCGTTATATATTTATAAATTTGAGAAGGAGACACCTCCTTCTTCTGAAAGTATTTGATAACAACTCTTTGCTCAACCGTCTCCATTCTGTACTAACGCACTTTATGTCATTCAAACATCTGTTACGATATAACACAAACACCCACAGGCTTGCAACTTGGCATATTGCCAAGACATATGCCAAAGGCTTGTGTGCCAAGAAATCAATATTTTTGATCAACTAGAAATAGGTCGGGACTACAGCATAGGGATCAGCCCTCGTAAAGATTTATATTACTTTCATATTTATTAAAATACAAATTCGTAACAGCTGTTTCCGCACTTTGTACCTTCTTCAGACGAATTTTATCATGATTACAAATAAATTTTGTTATTGTATATAAACTCCAGTGCATAACTGTAACTATGCTACTGAATGTAAACAATCTCTTGTTATAAATTTAAAAGAGGCGATTCATTTAAATCTAATTGGGAATTTAACAGCCTATTGCTATTCTTCACTTTATTTATCTCCACAATTTCTAATAGATCTAATTTTTTCCCTTTGTCACAAACATGTAAAACTTTAAAATTTGAATCAAAACAATAATCGTATTGGAGTAGAAGTTAGCATTCTTTGAAGTATCTACATTTCTGTTATATGCTCTCGTATGTTCCGTTATACGAAATAATGTGTTGATTCATAATAAATGCTTAATTTAAAAAAAAAAAACTTTCTAAATGACATGGATTAAATAAATCCAGAGAAGTTACTAGTTTTTATAATCACATTTTTATCGGTTTGTTAATGTATCTGACAGTAATTTTATTAAAAATGAAATTTATTTGTTAAATAAGGGTTTTAAATTTAATTTTAATGTTGACAGTAGTAATATTTTTCTACACAATTTATGTATAGAATGTAAACTGATTTTAATCGATAACAATACATTACCTGAACATGTTAATGTTGAATCCGAAAAATATTATCTCACAAAAATTATCAATGAGGTAAGAAAACAATACAACAAAACCAAGGCACATATTCTATAATCAAATAGCTAAAGATATATAAAAGAAAACGTTAAATTATATTGTTATTACACGAGCAGATAAAAGGTAAACTTTAATAGTTTTAAATAAAGATCACAACATTTCTAAAACTGTAGATTTTCTAAATTCAGATAATTTTAAAATTATTGATAAAGACCCAACGGATCAAAAATACATTTAAAATATTTATAAAAATATTATAATTTTTAATAACTTTTTGAATACTCTATAATACTAATGAATCCCCACCAACCCAAACCTTACTCCCTAGTTAAATTACATAAGGAAAATTATCCTATTCGACTAGTAGTATCCTTCATAAGTTCACCATCATACAAAGTGTCTAAAATACGATCAGTACTGAAACTGCTGTTACAAATTAGATATTTTAATAAATATGAAAATCATATAAAACTTTGTTTTATGTTTATTTAATTAACATGAGATTACTGTGTTTCTGTTGTACAATTAAACGAGAAAGACTTTCAGTACTTTTTTGTTCCTTACAGCATTTGATGTTTTAAATACATGTGTTGATTTTATAATAGATAATCTTTGTACATGCGAAAAACATCGAGATGCTCTCACGCTTACTGGTCTACGTATATATATATATATATATATATATATATGTGTGTGTGTGTGTGTGTGTGTGTGTGTGCGTGTTTAATTTATTTCTGCACCTCGTTCCCATTTATAATAGCCTATCAGTTCTTATATATTTGAATTCAGCAACGTCCCTAAAATGTAACCCATGATATTAACTGACAAATTCCATTAGGCCTATATAACGTATTCCTTTGTGTTATCCTGTATTTAGTGTTATTGATATTTACTTCAAGCCCCAAATTACTTAGAATGTGTGTGTTGGTATTAGCAATAGCCTAATAATACCGCATCGCCATCATATACCAACTGATTATTAATACAATTGAATTATACGCCATCTTTAACCTCTAAAAATTTGGTAGCACGCTTCTGTACAAACTTGAATATTAGATAGAATTAGTGCAGCTCCGTACTTCAGCCCATTATGAATTTCAAAATATTTAAAAAATAATTGTTTACCTACACTCCTACAGTGGAGGAAATTGGTATAAAGCCACTAACTTTTAGTAGTAAAACAACCTGAAATATTTATGCAAATACCGTATGTGTGTCATAGATTACATATAATTATCTTGGACATAATTTCATACAGGTCTCCTCATTTTGTATGTATTATATATGTAAATAATACGTAAAATCTAAGAAAACGCTGTCCTAGGGGTGGAAATCGGTATAAAGGCAGGTCAACTTCTGGCTCTTACAGAGACATAAATGTAAACAAAACACTGCAATTACATGGAGACGACGTGTCTGTGAGCATCGTTCATCAGTTACAAGTCAGCAGTACGTACAATGCCACGTGGAAAGCCTCTATCAAATGAAGAGAAATCAAGAGTTAGTGCCTTCAAGGAGATGGGCCTTTCCAATAGACAAATACCTACGAAATTGGGGCTTCAAGATGTGTCATTGATAATTTTGTCAAACTGGGCTCACAATATGGAAAAAAACGGGAAATATGGACGGACAAGAAAATTGTCTGAGCGCACTAAACGTCTCATTTTACGTAAAGCAAAAGGTAAGAGTATGTTTTCTTCTCAAATCCAGGCTCATTTGAAGTTGCCAGTAACAGCCAGACGAGTAAGACAAATTCTGTCAGAAGACAAGAACCTAAAATTAAAAAAAAAAAAACACCTCTGAACGATGCACATAAGAAAGTTAGAATGACTTTTGCTGAAGAACACATGTCCTGGACCTCAGAATGGAATAAAGTAATGTTCAGTGATGAGAAGAAGTTTAATCTGGACGGGCCTGATGGCCTTCAGTATTACTGGAACGACCTCCGTACTGAAGAGCAAGTTAGAATGAGTAGAAACTTCGGTGGTGGAGGCGTTATGATTTGGGCAGCATTCTGCTTTAAAGGAAGATCAAAAATAGCATGGATACGCATCAAGATGAATTCTGAGTCCTACACTGAGGAGCTTCTGGAGTCCTAATTGATACGAATGTATGAGGAATTTGGCGAAGATCTAATTTTTCAGCCAGATAATGCTTCCATTCACGTGTCTGCCAAATCAAAGGAGTGGTTCAGGAAGAAAGAAATACCACTTTTGACGTGGCCAGTCAGAAGTCCTAATTTAAACCCGATTGAGAACTTATGGGGGATCCTGGCAAGGCGTGTGTATCGCAATGGACGGCAGTTTGGGACAGTGACTGAGCAGAAAAATATTATTCAGGAAGAGTGGGCTTCAATCTCAGTGGAAGAAATAAACACCCTCATCAAGTCAATGCCAAAGAGAATCTTCCAAGTAATTAACAACAATGGAGGTTCAACTAAATTTTAGAACTTTGTTGTAAACTTTGCGCTCAGTCTTTTTGGTTTAATCTGTGAAATACACAAAGTGCCTTTATACTAATTTCCACCCATATGTGAGAGTGGTTTCAGTTTTCATATACTTTTTTGGACGGAAATGGATAATTAATTTTGACATTATTTGTGTGTGTTTTATACTCAATCACCTCCTAAGTTAATATAGAAAAATGCCAAAGAAAGAGTAAATAAACTTGTGTTAACACTTTTAACAAGTGCCTTTATACCAATTTCCTCCACTGTAGCCTACTATTTATGCCGTTTAGACACTTTCGAATAATCTTATGTTTTAGCAATTCTTAAGTCTACTATGCAACTTCTCCTTCTTACAGTTTTTTATACCATTAATGACACTGGTCAACATGATTTTTGTCTCATGAGTACCAATAGGTGTACTTAATGCAGTTTTTTATCGTGTTTTCAAATATGTATTCGGAATTTCTCCATGACCCACAGTTTGTTTATTTCAATTTCAATTAATGGGATTAAATAATTATTTTTTTAATAAAAGTTTTTTTCGTTCATTTGTCCATTGAGCGATGAGCACGGAGAACACTTTCATCAGGAGATTTCAGCTATGGAAAAGATATATCAAGGCAAATGGAATCCTAATATGCTGGCGGATTATTGTTGGACCATTAAGAGGGATGCTCCACAGACGAAATATAGCAGAAAATCGTAATTTCATACTTTCTAGGTGAGTCCGAAAGTTCGAATATTGTGTAGTTACGAATGTAGAAAATATTAAAGTGTTTGAAATTATAAATGCCTGTCTCTCGGAAACCTTGCGTGATGGAGAAAAATCGTTATCATATTTGAATTCAGGAGAAAAAAATACTATCAGAATCACATTTTTTTTTTCTGAGACAAAAAAAAATATATTTTTTTGTTGCTCAGTGTAATTTGATGTAATTCGTGAGATCCAATAACCGTGAGCGTACCCAAGTAAGAAGATTGTAAGCTCGTAGTAAGTTACCTACATCAATTTGTGTGTTTTCTCCGTTAATATTTAATAACATGAATCACTTTTCACAGAATTTCTCAACAGAAATTACTTAAGGAACTCATAACTGAATATATGGATCAGGAAGTTTTCCGTTTTAATAACTTCCTTTTCATTATATTTATAGATAAATTAGTTAAGTCTTAGGAGCTGAATTAAGGGGAACAATTTACCAGAACAAAATTAGTTTAGTAGACGAGTGTGCCTGTAATTAAGATATGTTTAGAGGGCATAAAGTGTGGCGGATAGGCAAACACACGTGTCGTGCTCTCTTAATGAGTTATTTGAATCTCTTATTTGTTTAACAAGTGTTTTACTTTGACTTCCCGTCTTAAGAAATTAATACAAATTTGAGACATCTATAAAATAATTTGAACCTTTCCTCTTCTTCTTTCTTCTTCTGGAGTTATTAATAGCAACTATAATGTTAATAATAATAATAATAATAATAGCAATTATAATATTAATAATAAAATTAAACTAAATCACTATCGTGCCCCTAGGTTCATGCTCGCGCGAACGTAAATTCTTAGCTCTTCTTACATCCCAATCTTGAGGTAATGTTTTCTAGTAAACCCCTGTATAATTTATGTCTCTCAAATTACAGTTATTGTTATTCTCCCACTTCATTCTTGGCTCAATTTTTTTCGCTGTGGAGTCTATGAAGTAGTTCCCGCCCCTACGCGAATGGCGGACTATTTTACCTCTGGAAATGTTTATCCCAATTGATCGGATATCCGCGTTTCTTGATGGTTGTTTTTTTATGGTAAAAATCTTCATTCTTTCGACCAAGGTACTTCTTTGTCTGGCTTATCGCCTTTGTCCTGTTCGGCATGCTAACTTTTTCGGCAGCATTTCCACCACCGGCATAGCATTGGGGATATTAAGCAAGCTTGCCACTACTCCACGGCAAGGTTAAGATCTCATTGGAAGATAATAATAATAATAATAATAATAATAATAATAATAAATATAAAAAATATTATTAATCAGCCCCAATTATTATATTTTTCTACCTATTGTATTATAGATAAATTGTTGTGATCACATCTTCATGGTATTAAAGACGTTATGAGATAGATTAAATTAAGGAGAGATGAATGGAAATAATAATAATAATAATAATAATAATAATAATGATTTATTTTAGCTGGCAGAGTTAAGGCCATAAGGCCTTCTCTTCCACTCAACCAGCGAATAGTAAAATTATACAAAAATTACGTACATAATACAATTTTAAGATATTAAAATACAGACTAAACAAAATACAATGATGATGGATCTAATACTAGCTAATGCTAACAAAAACATAGAATATAATAAAATTTTAATGATATAAAATAAAATAAGTAGCTTCCTACATGATTATTAATAGAATGCTCTATATAGTTGTTATGTAGTTAATATTTTCATTGTGTCGAACTTAAGATATCAGTTAATTTGGATTTAAATAATGATAGCGATGACAGTCCCTGACATGACTGGGAAGTGAGTTCCATGCTCTAGCCATAGATATTGTGTAAGATTCAGAGTACAGACAGGTCCTGTGTTGTGGTATCAAAAGTAAAGAAGAGTCTTGTGATCTTGTTCCTAAATTGTGATGAGCCGATAAATGTTGAAAACGTGTTGTTAAATAAGTTGGTAAATATGTGTGCAGAATTTGGAATAGTAAGGTATGTGAATGTAAAGTTCTTCTGTCATTTAGGCGTAGCCATGATAAGGCCTGAAATGAAGGAGACACGTGGTCATAACGACGGAGATTGATTATAAATCGAACGCACGCATTATGAGCACGCTGTAGTCTGTCAGATAGATCAGTTGTCAGATTAGTCAGTAATATGTCGCAGTAGTCGAAGTGTGGCATTATAAGAGTCTGTACAAGTATTTGTTTTAATTTTGTAGGAAGGAAGTTTTTAAAACTATTTAGGGAGTGAAGAATTGAGAACACTTTCTTGCAGGTATTATTCACCTGGATTTTCCAGTCTAGGTGTTGGTCCATATAGATACCCAGATTTTTTACTACTGAGCTGTAGGGGATATTTTTGTCATTTAGGAGAATGGTAGGGATATTTTCGTAATTTATAATGCTTTGGATTCGCCGATGTCCTATAATTATGCACTGTGTCTTGTCAGTATTTAGATTAAGTCCATGTTTCTTCGACCATTGGGAAATTGAGTCTAGGTCACTATTTAATTTGTCTAGTGTGTCATGTATATCGTCAGGATGGGAGTGAATGTAAATTTGCAAATCGTCAGCGTATAGGTGATATCGACAATAGGTAAGTCTAGTGGATATATCGTTAACATAGATAGAGAACAGAAGTGGTCCTAACACTGAACCTTGTTGGACGCCACCCTTCAGTGATAGCCAGGATGAGGAAAGTTCTGCATTGGATACACATTGCTGGCGACCATGAAGATAGGATCCAAGCCAGTTAACAGCATTGTCCGAAAGATTCAGAGCGCGTAATTTTGTTATTAATATGTCAGTGTCAACAGTGTCGAAAGCTTTGCTGAAGTCCAAGAGTGTAAATATTGTCATGTGGCCACTGTCCATTGCTTCACGCGCATCTTCGGTAACTTTAAGAAGTGCGGTTGCCGTACTATGGCCTGTCCTAAAACCTGATTGGTTTGGGTCGAGTATATTATGAATGTTAAGGTAATCAGTTAATTGTCCATGAACAATGCGCTCCAAGGCCTTAGATAGGACTGGGAGGATGCTGATTGGTCTAAAGTCGTTTGGTGTTACAGGTAATTTAATTTTAGGGATTGGTCTGACTATAGCTTTTTTCCAGAGTTCGGGGTAAGTTGAGGTCATAATTGAGGCATTAAATATATGGGTTACAGTTGGGAGTATGACATGGAGTATTTTCTTTAAAAAGTCGATACTTATATTGTCTATACCTTGTGTTTTAGTTCTAATGCGGTCCAGGGATAGTTTAACGTCGATTTGGCATTATATAGGAAAAGAAGAATTTTTCTCGGGAAGGAGTAGGTGTGGATAGGAGCTCATCTATAGTTTGTTGTTTGGTCGTAGTGTTTATGTTAAGTGTGGCATATGATGTGAAATGTTGGTTTAGATCGTCCAGTGATATGTTAATGCTCTCTCCTTTGGTTGTCGGCTGCCGTAGACCCATTGATCTAATACGTTTCCACATATCACTTGCATTTGTGTTTGGATCAATGAGACTATGAGCATACCGCAACTTAGCGTTCCTAATGTTTTGATTCGTTTTGGTTTCTTAATGTCTTATATTGTCTTAAGTTAGCGTCACTTTTGTCCCGTCTATATTTTCGAAAAGCAGCATCCCTCTCAGCCATCAGTAGTCGAATTTCGTGGGACATCCAGGGAGCTGGGGATTTAGTAATTCGTCTAGTCTTCAAGGGGGCATGTTTGTCGTAAAGTTCTAATATCATATTGTTAAATTTAAGCAATTTTTCGTCAATTGTGCGTAGGGTCCAAATATCATGCCACGGCATGTCGATAGCGTCTGCAATTAGAGCTTGCTGGTTAATATTTTTTAAATTTCGATACGTTAATAATTTAGGACGAGTCCTAGGACACTGGAGAGAGTATTCGATATATATGACGTCATGGGCTGATATGCCGGGGGCAGATATTTGTCCGTAGTTTATAATTTTCTGTGAATTTGTCGTGGCTATGATGTCTATTAATGTATCAGTCGTCGATGTGTGATGAGTTGGTTGTAAAGGCAAGACATACATATTGCATGCGTGAAATAATGCCAGTAGTTCTGATGATGAAGATGAGGAAGAAAGTAAGTTAGAGTTAAAGTCGTCCATTACTATAACATGCTGATAATGCGTTCTGTATATGTATATATATATATATATATATATATATATAGCGTGTACGTAAAGTCATGGTGCAGTTATGAATTCTTATAGTGGCTAAACGAAACGAAACAATGAAACTAACGCCACACAGAAGGGTCAAAACATTTTATGCAGTATAATTTTCTTCGTTGTTCTGCGCGCGCAAATATGACGCAGCACAACATTCAAGCGTATCACGTATCTGCTACGAGTAACACCATTTCAGACAAGACGTGGATGTTGCAGAATGTGTTCTGTGGCTTGCTAAATTTAAATCCGTGACACGTATTCAGCGTGAATATCGTCGCGTATACAGCGAAGTGCAGCCAAATAGAAATAACATTAACCGGTGGGATAAGCAGTTGATGGAAACTGGCAGTTTGTTGGACCAAAAAAGTTCTGGCAGGTCTTCGACTAGTGACGAATCAGTAGAAACTGTACGAACGTTACTCCCTAAGGTGAACGTTTGATGTGCCCTCATGCATGATCAAATTATGGGCCCATTTTTCTTTGCGGAACAGACAGTGACGTTAAACAACCACTAGACATATTGGAATTGTATGCTATGCCACAAATTCTAGATCAAGGTAAATGTATCATCTTCCAACAAGGCGGCGCCCCTCCACACTACGCCAACATTGTTCGCGAGTATCTGAATACAACTTTTCCCCAGATATGGATAGGAAGGGGCGGGTGGAATTAAGAAATGGCGACCACTATCCACGGACATAACATCCTTAGACTTTTTCTTATGGGCTTATGTGTGTACAGTGTTTGTATCAACGACATTGGCCATTTAAAAGAGAGAATAATAGAAGTTATTGACTCAATTACACCTGATGCCCTTACACGTATGTGGGATGAACTAGAATATCGTTTTGATGTATGTAGAGCAACAAATGGAAATCACATCCAACTGTTCTAAACAGTATGCAAATATGGAGAGTTTTATTCCATTTGGTGAAGGTTTCATATTTTTATCTTGTGTAGTTTCTTTTCTGTGATTGGTTAAAACTGCGCTATGACTTTACGGCACCCTGTATATATATATATATATATATAATCATACTTGTATATGACTTGAAAAGAAAAATAAATGCTTGGACGGGGATTTATTTTCTTTTTCATGTCATATTAGGCTTCCATTGCTCAATGTCAAAAATTTAATTATAACATCGAAATATACAAATAAATAAACAAATACATATATATTTCATCATCATCATAGTACATTCAAGAATTTAGGCCATTTGTTGATCTGTTTCGGCCTCAAGAGAAACACCATCCAAAAGTCTTTTGAGTGGATGTCCTGGTCTTCTTCTTCCTGCAGGTTGATATCTCAACATTTGTTTGGGTATTCTGTGATCTTCCATTCGATGAACATGTTGCATCCATCTTGACTTATAATCAGAAATTTTGTTTTCTAAAGGTTCCATGTGTAATTCTTCTAAGATGTCTTCATTTTTTTTGTGATCTAGTAGTGTGTATCCTCCAGTCCTCCGAAGATATCTCATTTCAGCAGATCAAAGTCTCTGTATATCCTTCTGTTTCAACGTCCATACTTCGCTAATAAATAAATCAATATATATATATATATATATATAATAGAATAGATCAAGATCGGCTCCAGAAATTTTGATTGAACTTCAATCCAGATAGCCCATACCACGGCCACTGGACAGACAACAACAAAATGGAAGCTGAATTCATCACCAATAGAAAATGGCAGTATAAGCATACAGGACGTTGTCCTAAATTAATAGATAGATCAATTGAAGGCTTTTCCACTCCCTCTTTCTGTCTGTCTGTCTCTCTCTCTCTCTCTCTCTCACTCACTTTCTCTCTCTTTTCCTTTAGTATCATAATGTTGTTGATAATTCTGGATTTTGATATCCATAATACATTATTATAGCTAGTATTTCTCTTCATGTTTGTCTATTTTGTTATATTCACTTAGTGTTTCATTAGGTGGTTTGTTATTCTGTATCCAGCAAATGTCCTCAGAAACTTCACTTCTGATACTTCCAACGTATTTTATGTTTCTGACGTTTTGTGAGTTTCCGGCATTCTGTACCATGTAGAACGGATGGAACAGCAAACAACTTGTATTTTCACACGCTTTATATTAGCTTAACCTCTATCTATCTATCCATCCATCCATCCATCCATCCATCCATCCGTCCGTCCATCCGTCCATCCGTCCGTCCGTCCATCCCCGTCCGTCCGTCCGCCCGCCCGCCCGCCCGCCCCGCCCGCCCGCCCGCCCGCACGCCCGCCCTCCCGCCCGCCCGCCCGCCCGCCCACCCACCCACCCACCCACCCACCACCTACCCCCTACCCACCTACCTACCCACCCACCTACCTCACCACCCACCTACCCACCCCCCACCCACCTACCCACCCACCTACCTAACCTACCTACCTCCCACCTACCTACCTACCTACCTACCTATCTACCTATCTACCTACCAACCTATCTACCTATCTACCTATCTATCTATACATATATCTATATATTCTATCTATCTATCTATTATCTATCTATCTATATATATATAGATATATATAATATACGTATGTAACGGAATTTTTCAACGCGATTTTCACCCACTTAAAATCATTGGATCGACTTGAAACTTTGTTGCTTGTAAAGAACCCGTTAAAATACAATAATTTCATATTTATTTTCTAAAATCCTGTCCAGAATCATCAGAAAATCAAATAAAGTGTATTTGTATCTATGTAACGGAATTTTTGAACACGATTTTCACCCACTAAGAAAATTTGGATCGACTTGAAACTTTGTATACTTGTAAAGGACCCGTGACAATACAATGATTTCATATGTATTTTCTAAAATCCTTTCCAGAATGATCAGAAAATAAAGAAAAGTGTTTGTATCTATGTAACGGAATCTTTGAACACGATTTTCACCCACTTAGAAACATTGGATCGACTTGATACTTTGTATACTTGTAAAGTACACGTGACAATACAATAATTTCATATCTATTTTCTAAAATCCTTTCCACAATCATCAGAAAATAAAGAAAAATGTTTGTATCTATGTAACGGAATCTTTTAACACGATTTCCACCCACTTAGAATCATTGGATCGACTTGAAACGTTCTATACTTATAAAGGACCAGTGACAATACAATTATTTCAAATTTTGTTTCTAAAATCCTGGCCAGAATCATCAGAAAATCGAAAACAATGAAAACTGATATAATAGGTTGCGGATTTGTCAACTTTTTAGTCAATGACTGTAAGAGCTCAGTTGGTAGAGCGGTGAACTCTAGTGGTATATAATTTCATTAATTCATAAGTCGCTAGTTCAAATCCGGCTGGGAGGATACTACAATAGTATCAAATTTAAATATAGTTACATTTTATCTTATCCTGTAAAATATTAAAACTAAAAAATAAATAATACTTAAAAAACTAAAAAACACGCTTTTTTAGTAAACCGAACAAAAAAAATGAAAAATAATTTTAATTTCCAACACGCTTGGGATAAAATTAAAGTGGTCAACAAAAAATCATCTCCAATACATATAGAATAAAACTAGAGTTATGAACAAAAGGAAATAATTTTACCATCAAAGGGTGCGGTGCTTTTTATGATTTTTACATTTTCTTCTTAGAGACTTTACTTTTACCAATATCTGTTTATTATCAAATTTATTAATTAATATAGAGCACCCCACGCTTTTGATGGTAAAAATATTTTCTTTTTGTTGATAACTCTAGTTTTATTCTATATGTATTGGTGATTATTTTTTTGTGACCACTTTATTTTTGTCCCAAGCGTGTTGAAATGAAAATTATTATTCATTATTTAGTTCGGTTTTCTAAAGCGTATTGTTTTAGTTTTTTAAAACTATTATTTATTCAAATTATATTCTTTCGCGTCTTATTTACTAGAGTCGTTAGGATTGTCTTAACTAATTTATTAAAATTATTCAATTCCATTTTTAGGGCTAATACTCTTATATCACAAATTTTGCAACCTAAATATTAAAATTAAAATTATTAACTTGTTTTATTGTATTGTTTATAATTTTTTACTGTACATGTAATTAGGTTCGAATTTAAATTAATAATTTGTAGCTCATATTTTGGAGTTTGTCTTCTTAAACTTCTAATTGTGTTATCAGCAAATAAGAAAGTTGTCAGGTCATTTTTTTTTCCATTAGCCATTTGCTGAATACTCGGTAAATATACAAACGTAAACAGGCGGCGGAGATGAGTTTCCTAAGACAAGTAAAAGGATGTACGAGACTTGATAGAATAAGAAATGAGGACATAAGAGAAGAATTGAAAGTACAGCCTTTATTGGATAAAGTCACGAATTACAGACAGAAATGGATTGATCACATGGATGGAATGAGTAAGGAGAGATATCCATTGTTAGCAAGAAATTATCAAGCAAGAGGAAGACGTAATATTGGAAGACCTAGAAGACGTTGGGCTGATGCATTATGAAGTCGGAACGGGCAATTGCCTAATCCCTGGAGTGATGATGATGATAATGATATATAAATGTAACAGCTGCATTAATAACGGACAATTTTATCGAACTCCCAGATTTACAAAAACATTTACTTAACTTGTTTTAATAATAATAAATAATAATAATAGTATTAATAATACAAATACTGTAATAATAAATTTTATTAAATAAATGATTGTTTATTATTATTATTATTATTATTATTATTATTATTATTATTATTATTATTATTATTATTATTAATTATGTTTTATTTTCTCTGGCGAAATTAAGACAACAAAGCCGTAAATTAAATACATAAATTTGAAGATATGGAAATTCAATGTTTTCAACAGTTTCTCGCTGAACACGGGCTCAGGAGACGAATATTAATTCCGTTCACAAGTTGAAACATGTGCCTTCTTGTTATTTATGGTGAGGTAGTAGAAGCAGAATCCCAATGTCCGTTCAAATCCTTTTCGAACAAGAGACGTGAGCCGCAGGGGTCCAGGTCAACTTCTTGCAGAACTTGTAATGACCGTGGGACACCTCCTCTAATAAATGTAGATTCAATTCCTCTCCGATCTTAAGCGTACTTACCCAGATCTATTATCGCAAAATTACGTGCAAGGTGTTTATAATTTCTCAGTATTACACAAAATTAGCCCTACTAAAACGTATTGTCCTTAGGGAATTCAGTATAGTCTATAATATTTTAAAGAGAGTTGGATGTGAAGAACGGTAAAAAGTAGCTCATAATACAGAAAAGTATGTCTCTGACTCTAATTACCTGATAATATTACAATATGTATTGTGTTGGTTGCCGTTCGCATAGGGTTCAGATGGAATTTCTTTAAATTAACCTAGGAAAAGTTTACACAAAAATTCCAAATTCACTTTATTTATTTCACCAAAATCCACTGACTTCACACAATTATTTATTTGCTAATAAAGTCTCTTCCTTCACAATCAATTGTATCACTCAGTTATTTGCATCCTCTCACGGTTTCATTTAGAAAACCATCTTGTCTTCACACCTAGGTCACGTATAACACTTTCGTCCGATGATCCCACCTCATTACATAGGCAAGGGTAGGAATAATGTGAAATCCAAACCGAAACACTTCTCGAGTAGAAGACTCGAGAACCGACTTTTCCAGAATGAAAGTATAGACGCATGTGGAATTTTCTCCATGGGCTTTCCGATTCGTGAGTCGTCAGCGATTCATGAGTTCGCAGTCTGACCCAACTCTCGCCGTCGCCCGTGAAAATGAAAAATAATCAAAAGCCAATCCAGCGAACAAACACACACTGTCTCTCTCTCTCTCTCTCTCACACACACATTCATATATATGCATATGGGCATTTTTAGATATCTTAAACTATTCAGTCTGAATTACATTTTTAATAAATCGTGTCACACTACTGATACACTACATGAGGTAGAGCTCTGTTTTTAGACTACTTTACTCACTATACATTGAAAGTTCCTGTAGCAGGTCAGAAAAATAGTGTTTCAAAATCCATATTTTCCTTATAGCCCGGTCAAGTTAGCTCAAAAAATAGGGGTAGGCTTGCAAAAATTCGCATAGAGCTGAAAATTGGTACGAATGTTGGGAACATCATTATGAATGAAATGTGAAAAGTCCCCATCGATTCCACATCTGCAAAAAAAATTATTCAAGGTCAAAGTTCGCGAATATGTTTTTTTTTTGCATTTTTCAGCCAAACGGTAAGTTTTATCATAAAAATAGGTCAGACAAACAATGTAGACAATGAAATTATCTACAACAATTGTTCTTATCCTTTTTTCATAAGAATCACCATTCTTGAGATATCACCATTTGAAACACTAAAAACAATAATATTCACGCTTTTCAACCGCAAGTTAACCTCCTATACATCATGGGATATTTAATATAGTACAAATATAGGTTAAATAACTTCTTCTTCTTCATCTTCATCTTCTTCTTCTTCCTCTTCCTCTACGCATGAAAGCTGGCAGCTTGTTGCGTGTTCATTCACTACAGGTCCGGGGTATAGTGACGTCCTTCCATCGTAGTTGTGGTCTTCCTAAAGGCCTTTTCTGCTGAGGTGTCCAGTCACGTACTTTGTTCACCAATCTACTGTTATCCATTATATCTATGTGATCGTTCCAATTTAGTCTTCTATCTTTTATCCAAAGGTTTATAGGTTCAATTTCACTTTCTTCTCTAATAACAGAGCTGCGAATTTTCTCTCTCTGCGATTTTCCCATAGTTGAATAATATATATACAAATTATATATTATATGATTGTGATTGTGGAAAGCAACGGGAAGCTACCACACCTACACAATTCCCTAGTAAAGCTGAAAGTATAGCATGGAAATGCTATGATTGCAGTGAAGGACCTGCATTCGGGCAGAATTACTATGAATGGATGATTGTGATACATAAAAAAGAAACTAAGTCCCTAATTTAATTGGCCCATATAACCTTAAACAACCATCTGCCGACTATTCTATTTTTGTGTGGGTGGCGACAGTCATATACCTGTTTTTTTTTCTGGAAGGCACAAACGAAAGACTTTTAGTATAGTGTTGAACGTTCCTTTACAGTGAATACACGTGCTTGTTAATAATATTTCTTAAAACAATTTGTGCTGTTCAATAATTTAAAAAAAAGTCGCAATTTTGCTTTGTTTGTAGTAAATCTTTGACTGAAAATGAAACAGTTATTGTTGATCGTGAAATGAAGACTTTGATCGATTCAAGTGTTGAAAGAAATTATGGGTTTTCTGAATACCTGAAGTTCAAGAAATATGTGACAATTCATGTGCAGTGCCGTAAAATGTACACTCGGAAGAGTTCTATTGCTGCAGTTAAAAGACCGCATGAGTTGGAGCAAGCCAGTAATCTGAAATCAGTCCACCTCGTACTAGAGCAAGTGTAAGTGAATCCGTTTCTTGTTTAAAAAATATTGCTTATTTTGTGGAGATGAAGCGAATGAAGAGGGTGAGAAGAAAAAAGCACAAATTTTTGACGTAAAATTCATAAAGTTGCTACACTTGAATTCAAAGAATCCATTCTGAAGGTAGCTCGGACTCGTTCTGATGAAATGTTACTACACGTATTCAGTACGAATATGATTTAGTTGCTGCCGAGGCTAGGTACCAAAATAATTGCTATAATTCCTCCTTAAGACCCACCACTGGGGGTAAAATCGTTCGTTCTCAAGATGAATCTACTAATGTTGCGATGGAGAAAAAAGTGATGACTGTCAATTTTGATTAGAAGAATTACAAAATAATTTTAAAAATCAAACTTTAGATAATAAATTAATTAAGATTCGATTGAAGTTAAAGTATGATCATCACGATATTCTTAACCAAGCTTGGAATGAGAAAAAAAAAGTTAAAATGAAAAGGAAGAACGATTTAGAATCATCGAAGCCGCAGCAGCAATCATTCGAGAGGACATTCAATCGTTAGTATTTGATAAATTTGATACATGTCTAGTCGAATGTTTGAAAATATTAACAGCGATATTCCAGAGTCATTGACTTATTTTTGGAACAAGTAAAAGTGATCCCACAACAGGCCTCAGGAGACCCTTGGGGTAGTAGGAGGTTAAGGCTCCCACTTTTTCTAGACAATCGGCACTTTATGTCAGCCGGGTTGTCAGCCCTGCGTGACGGCCGCCTTTACCCCAGAACAAGCGTCTGGTACTCATTTCAGTTAGAGGCTGAGTCGACCCCAGGGCCATAGTGCCGCCAGAGGGTTTGGGTCAGTTTAAAAATCCTGACCCCAACGGGACTTGAACCCTCGACCCTAATTCCTAAAAATAAACAATTTAAACCAGAACTATTGAAACTTTTATGTACTAATATCAGCCACAGTATTATGACTGCTGTTAGCCTAGATATTTCAAATCAAAATTGCAATTTGGTCAATTAATAGATAATAATTTGTAACCAATTCAAACGTTACTCCCACCTGCTCCACAAATATTCTTAATACCATTTTTTGCAATTGCAAAAAGGGCTGTAGTGCAAAATGTGGTGTTCACCAGTATGTACAAATTGTCAAGGCCAGTCTTGCTCCAATGTTGAATCAAATGGAACAGATGAACATTTACATGATTTCAATGAGGAAAACGAAACTGATACATCTTTCTCAGAACAATTAACAAATATCCAGCAAGAAGAAGAAGACATTACTGTCGTAGTAGAATTCGAAGATTATCGGTCACATTAACATTAC